>PVKA01004607.1:0-58284 GCA_004027165.1 Ctenomys sociabilis
TTTTTTTTGATGTGGAAAACTTTTCGATAAGATGAAATCCCAGTTATTGATTTTTCAAGGTATTTCCCAAGCAGTTTGATTTTTGTTCATGAAGTCTCTGCCTACCCCCATGTCTTCAAAATTCCTACCTACTCTCTCCTCCAGTAGATTTAGTGTTTCTGTTTTAATATTTAGACCTTTAATCCATTTAGCCTTTATAGCAGTGCGTGGTGATGATCTTGACTTTCGTCTCCTTGATTTCCTATGATGTGGCCGTGGCCTTCAGAGCCTGAAGTATTTCTGCTTCTCTGAAGACAGTGGCTGATGAATTCATGCTCTGTTTCCTGGAAGACAAAGTCGTACCTGTGCCCTGCTCACCTTTCCTACAGCACATGCTGACAGCATCTTTTCTCTGAAGGCTTACAAGACCTTGTGAGAAAGCCGTGCAATGTCCTGTAATGTATCAGGTTCAGTACTGATAGATGCGAGAAGGTGAGCGTGTGTGTGGACTCCCGGTAGAGCCTGGCGTACACGTGGTACTTTTGGCAACTGTGCTTATATTTAATATTCATGGACTGGGGCTCTTTAAACTCTTAACAATCGGAAGCTATTTGGTTTAACCTGACAGCTGAGAAGTAGGGAGAAGCGGGAATGGATAGAAAAAGCATTATTATTAGAAAGGCCCCAGCTTGAATCCTGGCTCAGTCACTTAGGAGTTGAAATACACTGAATGAATTGCACTCATACCTTGAGCTCCAATTTACCCATCTGTGAACTGGCACTTCTAATCCTACCAATGACATCACTTCATCTGCATGGCATGTTCATTCTTAGGTGAAATGCTGATTTCCTTAGTCCTTACTATATTACTAATTTCATTTTATAGAGCTCCTAAGGGAGATTAAGAAAGGTGAAAATGACCTGCTTCCAAGCGAGAAAACCTAGATTTGAACTTAGGTTAAAATGAGAACACAGCAGGTGTTCATAACAGCTACTCTAGTCTACTTCCTCCACCCCACCTCATTTTGCATAGTAGGGACTAAATAAGGAATTGCATTTGCTCGCTTTTGATTTACAAATACCATCTTCCAAACTCATCACTGAATTTTGTTACATTTCATCATAAAGAATTTTATATGGCAGAAATTCAGAGTGATTTGTTGAAGGTCACAGCCAGAAAGCCAATCTTCTACATATCTGTTGTTCTCTGTGTTTTATGAAAGAGTGTTCTAAACCTATCTTTGTTACTCCTTAAAATATGATCTACTTCCTAGAATGAAATTAAGATGGAAATGAATTCCTGCTAAATGTGCCTGGGCTGATCCAGACATCAGGGGAACAGCTGGGATGCTCTATCAAGTGGTGACGGGGAGGGGGGAAGATGGCCAGAAAGCCCGAGGAACAAGAAAGAGGATTAGAAAATTCCAGGCTTACTATGGAGAAGCTGTGAAGAGCCAAATACCCAGGGAGTAGATAGGATTCTGGCAAGAACACACATAAGACCTTATTTTACCCATTTACTTCAGCTTTTATGGTTTTATAGTGGCAATGGGCATGTCTCTTTGTAGGACAATGAAGATTTTATTATCTTTTTGATCATAGAAAGTAAGATAGGTGTGTGCCCACATAGGGTCATCTAGTGGCCTTACCCACATGTAAACTCTTGAAACTGAAATACAAAGTGTTCTTTTGAGTTCTTTAAAGGACCTCTTTACTGAAGTCAGTCTGCATCTTTCAGAGTACTTTGATTCAGTTTCCTTCCCTCTATCATTTTCTGGACCCAGGAGAAAGAAAGCTGGGGTTTGGGAGACTGGAAGTGACTGGTGGTGAAAAGGGGGGTTACCCAGGGAGAAGAGCAAGTCCTCTGGTGAGAACTCAGGGGGAAACTCTGCAGCAGGATGAGGGGACTGACTGTGAGGGTCAGTGGTCCTAGGAAGGCAGCTCCTGATGTTCAGCTTCAGCACAGGGCCTGGTTCTCAGCTCATTCCATTGCTGAATGAATGAAGAGCTGGATGCATCATAGTCCTGAGATTAAACCCACAAGGTAATTATTAAGTACAAAAGAGCCAAGGTGTTTCATTATAGTAAGGTCTGCTAAATTCCTTGTTAACCACTTGGCTGCCCTCAATACCACCGGTCATGGACTAACAGGTGTCACCTGCCCGTGGAGTGAGCCGCTAGGGAGCAATGCTTTCTCCCCTGTATGTGTGGATGAAGCTTCCTTGTTTGTCCTACAGCACGAAGCTCATTTACGCTGCCTCATTTGACTCTCAGGAAAATCCTAGGAAGCCTCCTAACTGTTATCATTTTGCTGAAAGAAGCCTGGGATCCAAAAGGTCAAGGTGCTTGTTAAAGCTCACTCAGATAGTAAGGACTAGAGCTCAGCACCTTCTTCTTCTTCCCTGTCCTTATCTAATCCAACCATCAGCAAACTTTACCCATGGCTGCTGCTTACAAACTAAAGCTTTATTGGAACACAGTCACACTCTTGTATTTACTATCGTCTGTGGATGTCTTCCTGTTATAAGAGCAGGCTTGATCCCAAATGTTTACTATCAGATCCTTTCCTGCAAAAGCTCTCTGCACAATTCTATGTTGTTCATAAAGAAACTAAAACTTTAAAAAGGAACTTTACTAATGCCAGAGGACTTAATGCATCAAGGCCCGTTGACTTTGCTCATAAAAAGAGCTCCCGAATGTGTCTCCCCTCCATCGCCACCAGTGCTATATCTGTACTGCTTCAAGCCACCTCTGGAGGTCCCAATGGCTCTTGTTTCCTTGGGCCATTGTTTGCACAAGTGACCCTTCTCAAAAGCAACCCAACCCCATTACACCTTGCCTAATGTACTTTATAAATGTCCCTCATTGTTCTTTTTTTAAAATTTAATTTTATTTTATTCAAAAACAAATAGCAATGAGACAGTTTCAAATCAAATTAGCAGGACAGATTCAATAATACATTGCACATTGTTTTCATAGTTTTTTTTGTCGTACAAGGTGCGTACATGATATTCTACTTACAAACACTATTAGAGCAGATGTCTCTAATCAATAAATTAAGAGAATGTAGCTGTATACTTATTTTTTAAAAGCTGAATTGTAGTACAATTTCAATAATTAATACTTTCTATCTTGTTATCTTCCTAGTGGATGTCCATAGCACAAGAAGTCGACAGAATATCCTGTCCAAACATGATTAGTGAAAATCTTGCTTCTCAGAATTATGCAGAAGTACTGCATATTTATCCTAACTGCACTGTTTATACAAACACAGAGTGTTCTTCCTTTGTATCCCCCCCTTTTTTTTCTGTTTAGTCCTCTCAAAGATAGGCATTTCATTGTCATTCAACTATTATAGGTGCCTGAACTCATGAAATAATCAAACACAGCCCAGAAGTCCACAATAATAGTGGGTTATCTGAAGAAGTTGTTGACTAGAGCCATTTACAGCTCAGCTTATTTTTATGGCCTTATTTTTATATACCTCATTTTTGTACTTTTCTGCTGGATGGTTAAGACTGAGATAAAGCAAGACCTATATAACAAAAAATGTAGCTTTTGTATTTGATGATGTCAGCCAAGTCCCCTCAGGGTTTATCCTGCACCCCCGAACCTCATTCTGTAGATCCTTTGTCAGGGTCAGATGAGTCACCGCCATTGCTTGACCATTTCTCTCTCTGTGAGAGCCTGAGAGAAAGTTTTCTCTCCATGTGACTCTCCTTAGGCACACTATAGATCATCTATCACATTCCTCTGTGGCTTCATAATCTCCTCAATCAGAAAATTTGGGGCACAACTGAGTTCCATGATGTTACAGTATAGTTTCTCCTATGTCCTGAGTCTTCATTGACTTTGAAAGGCTAGGGTCAAAATGTTGGCTGACCTTGAAGCCCTTCCACTTCTCCAGTTTTTGATCTGAACTTAAGTTGTTAACCATCCAGAAGAGAAGTTGATTATTATCCTTCAACATATGCAGTTCAGTTTACCCTAACTATTTGACTATATTCTTTTTTTTTTTTTTTTTTTTTTTTTTTCGAGACAGGGTCTCACTATGCAGTTCAGGCTGGCCTTAAGCTCACTTTGTAGCTCAGGCTGGTCTCGAACTCATACCAATCCTCCTGCCTCAGCCTCCCGAGTGCTGGGATTACAGGCGTGCGCCACCACGCCCGGCTGAGAATGAGTATTTCGATGCCCTGAAGGTCTGGTGCTCACTGGGATGAGGTGGGAGCCTGATCGAGGTGGGTTAGGGGAACAAAAGGAGCCAAGTGACAGATGCAGGAAGAGAACAGGAAGTGGAGTCAGAATCCCGGCTCTGTGCCCTGCTACCTGCGAAGTCTTCCAGAAGTCATTTCTTACTCACATCAGGGTTCCAACCTGTCACTTGCCCGGTCTTCATGCAGCAGCTGTGAGAAAGCTAAGAGGCATGTTTGGCATACCGGGCTTAAGGAAACAAGGAAGCCTTACCATCCTTGTCTCTGTACTACGAGTCTTCGTGCTTTTTTATACAGAGAGTCATACAAGGAAAATGTAACAAGCAAGATTATGAAAATGTTGCCAGAGAACTTCCAGTTTAACAATGGTAGCAATGGTACAATACAACAGTAGGTGGCGCTAGGTGCCATCGCTTTCAGCCAAGTCTTTCCTTGCTTTGAATCTCAGCTCCCTCCTCTCTCTCTTGATTGAAATGGAAATTGGCTGCCAGCATCAGTGAGCCCTATCAGCCCTGGGCCTAAGCCTGCATGCAGCAGCCAATGTGCTATCCACCTAGTTAAAAAATTAATCAAATATATTAATCTCATAAGCTCTTTTGAAAGACTCTATCCGAAGGGCCTACGGTCCAGCTGTCAGGTACCAGTAACTAATGGGAGTCTACATGATGGACCAGGGATTGCCTTTCCAGGTCTTGAAAGGACCTTAAGAAATGGGCCCAGGGATGTGACCACCATTCTGCGAATCTTGCCAGTGATAATTCTGTTTATTAACAGGGCTTGAGTTCCATGTGTCTGGAAATGTGGTAGGCTGGAGAGGGCAAATGGACTCCAACTTGACTGTCAGCTTCAATCTACCCAAGTGTTGTAGTACAATCTCATGAGAAGACATTTAAGACATTTCTGTGATTGGTTAGTGATGTCTGCCATGGGTCAGGCTGGGAACAACAGCATCAGTGACACACAACTGCTATTCCTGCATGGGACATTTGCTTGCCTTTTCTCAAGAAATTCTCAGCATCATTCCTAAATGTTGAGTGCTGTGATTATTACAGTCCTCATTTTATGATTGGCTTGTCTGAGCCCAGAGAAGCTGAATAGCTTGCCTGAGGTCACCTAGCTCATGAGAGACAGAATCAGGAGTTGGAGCAGTCTGGTTGCCTGTAGAATTCCCTCTGTTGCTTATCATACTACGATTTATTTCTTTTATTGGAAATGAAACATTATTTGGCAATCCATCCTGGAAAAATGAAACAAGTAGTGAGCCCAGAAAGTCTCTTTTTTCCATTGTCACAGGCCAGGAAAGAAGAGTGTGTGTTAGAGATTAAGTCCCTATGGGACTCCAGTCGATTATCTCTTTCCATGGAATTAAATGAGCTTGACGCTTCTGCTGTTATCAAGTGAACCCCCTGAAGGTACAAAGAAACCTAACTTGCTTCTGGTTAATATCTTTTAACCTCTTTTTTCACATAAGCAATAGAAGTAGAGTTGAGTTTAAGAAACTGGTGAAAGAGAAAAGAACCAAGATGTGGAAGGGCCAAGAGGGGCCTTGACCTCAGGGAAGATCCTGAGTGTGACTGCAGGGCTGCTAGGGTGTGAGTTCTAGGATGTTGTCCCCAGGATGCCATGTCAGGCTATATGGGACATATTAGGAGCCTCGGTGGGTGGCAAGAGCAGCCCAGACACATTAAAATTTCTAAGATGTGTTAGAAACAGGACACATAGGGTGCTGGATAAGACACCATTCTTGCCCTCTGGGGGTTCTGAATCTAGGCAACTCCACTTTAAGGTGGTGGTAAGTTGTGAGCACCAAACACAGCTTGAAGGCCACAAGGGGTACTGACAGGGATCCAATGGAGCTGAGAACAAAAAGGGGAAGAAAGTGCGTGTGAGGGCTCAGAACAGGACATATCAACCACACTCTTGGCACCTTGGCAGCCCCCGTGCTTTGCACAGGAGGAGGTTGGGAGGGTCTTACCAGTGATATCTCCCTGCTCTTCTTGCATTATCTGCCCCAAACAAGCCATAAAATCTAGAAAAATCACTCTCTGACCTCCTTTTCTCCCCTAAAGATCCTCATGTAACTGGTGTCCTGATTTTTACCTGGAGGGAAGGGAGCCTTACAGAGATATAGACAGATTGGTCCCACCCTCAATGTGCTGCTCGGAGATTACAGTCTTTTGCTCAGGCTGGCTTCTTCACAGCCACCTACTTCTTTCATCAGACTTAGTGTAAATATACAGTCTCCTCCGGGTTCAATCCCTGGCATCACAAGTCATGCCAGCCCCACCCCTGCGGCGCCCTGAGATGGCACTTGAGACTGGGTGTGGTGCACACCTGTCATCCCAGTGCTTGGGGGGCTGAAAACAGGAAGATCATGACTTACAAGTCCGAGCTACCTAGTGAGACCCTGTAGACCCTGCACTAAATACATAAAAAAATTACAGTGTTCTCTGGATATCTTAGTCTTTATCTCTTAAGACTCCCATGTCCTTCCAAAACTTCAGCTATGTAAGTTTGTCACTCATTTTGTTTTGGTTTGTTTTTGTTACAGGATCGTGAGCCATGATGGTGGGTGAAGTAAAGCTATGCTTTTTTCCCTTACAGGTATTTCAGACAGAGAGCTTGGTGTGGCTGGCATGTGGAAGATGTTAGGTGTGGGAAAGAGAGGGGACAAAGGCACTTCTGATGACCTCAAGCAGGAGAGAACATGCTTGAGGCTGGTAATGCTGTGAGAAGCCATTTCATCCAAATTACCTGTGGGGGAGAGCCTCTGCTAGGGGCTGAGGGTGCTGGATCGAGTTTAATGTCATTAAAAAAGTTAATTTACATCTATATCTATATCTATATCTATCTATCTATCTATCTATCTATCTATCTATCTATCCATCTATCTATCTATGTATTTGGTACAGGGTTTCATTATACAGCTTGAACTTGTGATCCTCCTGTTTTCAATCTCCTGAGTGCTGGGATTACAGGCTTTTGCCACTGCCACCACGCCCAGTCTTCATGGCCTGTGCCCTGGGGTCAGGGCCAACATGTTATGTGGTGCTGGGGATCTAACCCTAGTCCCTGTGCTTGCCTAAGCAGGCGCTTAGTTCAGTGAGTTATCTCACTGGCCCAATAGGTAGTGTTTTTAAATGGCTTAAAAACATATGGTGGGGGTGGTGTGGCTGGGAAGATGGCTCAGTAGAATAAGTGCTTGCCTGGCAAGTGCAAGGGCCTGAGTTCAGTCCCTAGTTCTGAAAAAACAAACAAACAAACAAACAAAAAAAAAAAACCAAGGTGTGGGTAGCTGAAACACATTACTTCTACCTTGTTGCCTAGCTATTCATTTTTTCCCACTTAGTATTATCAAGTTCTTGTGTATCCTTCCACAGAGGTTTTGAATTAAGCACACATAAATACTGTGCATATACACAGAATTCCTTACAAGCACTCTGTCCTTATACAAATATACAAATGACATCATTGTTTGTATGATGATCTTCATATATATATATATATATATATATATATATGGATATAGGAGAGGACAAGATGATGGGGGAAGTGGTAGAGAGAGAGAGAGAGAGAGAGAGAGAGAGAGAGAGAGAGACAGAGGCAGAGATAGAGACAGAGACAGAGAGACAGAGATTGAACAAAGAATGGCCAGTACAGAAGCTATAGGAAAGCATGCCTGGTTTTCTTTTACATAAAGTTTTATTGGCACACAAGCACTGCTCACTTATTTATATGTGGTCTATGGCTGCTTCTGGATTGTAAAGTAGAGCTGACTAATTGGAACAGAGACTATATGATCTGCAAAGACTAAAAAAGTTTTCTCTCAGAAAAAAATGGCTGAATCCATTTTATGGTATAAAAGAATGAGCCATAGTTCTTTATGAATGAATTTTTAGCTAGCCATAGATTATTTTCAAGGACAAACAAAAATACTACCCCTGAATGAGAAGAACAGCAATTTCAAGCCTCGTCCCATCGATGTGCCAGCGCGTCTGGAGTCTTTTCTATAATTCTTGCCATTATCTCTACAGTCATGTTTGAGAAGACTGGACAGCTGGAAATCATGGTAGTGGACAAGAATTGCCATCTATTACCGGGCTCCCTGTGCACAAAACATAGAGGCACAGGAAATCTTTTACTTCTATTTTATTTTACTTAAAAGAAAATAGATATCGCAGGAAATCTCAGCCTTCCATGCTTACAAAAGTCCAAATGATACATCCTTTTTCACTTCTTAATTATTTGTTGGTGTGAGGGCTTGAACAGAGAGGAAGTAGCAATGTCATTTATTAAGGGCCTGGTGCCAACTGGCCGGCGCTCTGCCTCCTTTCCACAATGCAAGGTGACCTTTCCACATACACTCAGCAACTTCCCCAGATGCTACATTTGGTTGCCACTGGGTGGTGGTGGGTGTGTCTAGTGCATAGAAGCCAGCGATGCTGTCAGGCCCCTTACAATGTGTGCAATTGTCTTTTTTTTTTTTTTCTACCCCACAAAGCTGGGTCTGGCCTAAGCTGCCAAGATTGTAAGATTGAAGAACACAGTTGTGCAAGACAAGAACCACGTTTTTATTCCCCCTACCCCAAGGCCTGTTGATGATTGGAATTGGGGTTTGCTTCTCCTCTACACCCATCTCAGGTGGGCAGCCTCCCAAATGGCTTTGAGTAGCCCCCTCTGTTCATGCCATTAGGTAAGCCTCCCCAGGAAAGTGGGCTGAGCTAGGAACTCATTTCTAGCAAACAGAACAAAAGAAGTGATGCAAGGTCCCTTCTGAGGTGAGGTAACAGAATGAATATGGCATCTGCCTTGAGGGCCCCCTTTCACTTTGGGAAAAGACAGCTTCTAAGTTGTGAGTCTCCCATGGAGAGTTACCATGTGACAAAGAACAGGCAGCCAGGCCTGGTGGTGCACAATTGTAATCCTGTAACTCTGGAAGGCTGTGGCAGGATAACCCCAAGCTGAAAGAGCCTGGGCAACTCAGTGGCTTAGCAAGACTCTGTGTCAATGTGAAAAAAAAAATGGGAGGAGAAGGGGCTGAGCATGTGGCTGAGTGCTGCAACCCTAGTTTCAGTCCCCATCACCTCAAAAAAGTAAAATCCCAATTGAACATAATCAAGAGCAAGGAACTCGCACCTCTAGCCATGGCAGTGAGCACCTGCTACCTGCTAAGACACACATGAATGAACTTGCAAGTGACCCTACCCCAGCTGAGCCCAGAGATAACAGACTTGCAGGGAGACACCTGACCCAGCCGATCCTCACTAAGCTACGCCTGGGTTCCTGACCCACACCAACTGGGAGATGATAAATGTTTGTTGTCTTAACCTGCTGAGTTTTGTAGCGGTCTGTGACATAACAGTATACAACTACAATACAGCCACAGCAGAATGAACTCTCTACAGGAAATGGTGATCTGTGTGACATAAACTCATTTTAGCTCTCTTTAACATTTAATTGCAGGCTTAATGAAACGCCTTTGACCACAGCAGTCTCAAGTGTTGCTGAGGAAAGAGTGGGGGTGATTTTTAGAGTGTGAACTGCCTTGGAGGATGCCTTGATAGCAAACAAGATCAGCCCATACATGAGCTACCACAGGGGGATAGATGACAGCTGTGCTGAGCTGTCATCTTAGAGAGTCAGAGACTTGGGTTCAAATCTCAGCTCTGCCATTTGCAGACTACAACTCTGGTCAGGAGCCATAAGAGACATGTGTTAGGCTGGGTGTGGTGGTGCATGCCTGTAATCACAGCACTTGGGAGGCCGAGGCAGGAGGATTGCTGTGAGTTTGAGGCTCACCTGAGCTACAAAGTGAGCTCAAGGTCAGCCCTGAACTACATAATGAGACCCTGTCTCAAACAGGCCCAATAAGAAAAAAGAAAGAAAGAAAGAACATGTTATTAAGCCTGAAACAAACACAACCAAGGCATGAAAGGCAGAATAAACCAACAAGGTTGTAGAGCCAGGCAGACTACTGGATTGTGTTCACTGTAAGAAGAATAATAATCTGGAAATTTAAGAGATTATGATGATGAATAAATATTGATTATAGACATTAATGTAATTTCCTGTGATTTTCTACACATGCATTGGTCGTGCTCTTTTTCACCCTCCCTTTACCCTCGTGCCACACCCCACCCTTCTCAAGCCTCCCTGACTCCCTGTGGAGTGCTTGTCCTTGTCTGGCTGATTTTGCTTAACATCATGTCTTTCAGTTCCATCCATCTTGCTGAAAATTACAGGATTTCATTCTTCTGTATGGTTGATCGATACTCTGGTGAGTCTATACACCACGTTTTCTTTATCCATTCATCTGTTGATGGACACCAAGACTGGCTCTGCATCTTACCTACAGGGAGCAGTGTGCCACACTAAACTTGGGCATGTGGGTATCTCTTTTGTATGCTGACTTCGTTTCCTCTGGAGTGGTGCAGCTGGGTCATCTGGCAGCTCTCGTTTTAGTTTTCTAAGAACTCTCCTTACTGGTTTCCACACTGCTGTCTAGGAGGTCCTTTTTCTTACGCCCTGGCAAGCATTTGCTATCCTGGTTGGGCCTTTCTCAATCAGTATGTGTGCATGCACGTGTTTGGGGGATGTATGCTGTATCTTACTACTTTCATTTTTCCCTGTGCACACTTGGCTATGCATCTTCTAGGACTGTCATGCTCCACGTGTGGACAGGACATTCATGCCAAGGGCAGTCACAATATTCCCCTTTGTGGCACCAGAGGTCTCTCTGGGGCTCTGTGCTGGCCCCACTGACACTGTGGTGGCTGATCTGGCATCTCTCAGGAGGAGCAGAGGTTTCTTCTCAGAATATCTGTCTTCAAAAGATATTTCTAGCCTATGGGTTCAGGACATTGAATGCTATGAAGACTCATTGCTGATGAAGGAGCTCTGGAAACAGGAAGTGAAGTTGCCCCTATGTTGTCTCTGTCCTTCTCTGAGCCCTGGAGACAGAACATACCCCTGATATGTAGCATCTTCTGGAGCTCCTCATGCAGCCTAGGGATCCAGGGTGATGGTAAACAGGCTAAGGTTCGGGTTTCAAAATTCTGCTTATATTCTTGAAGTATGAAGAAATTCAAGCAGGTCTCATTTAAAATCTCTTCCTTTGCTTTATTTGCCTTTATTCTATTTTGCATTCATATTTTAAATACAATATTCTAAACAACCCTATTAAGTGGCCCTTCCCATCATCTGCAAATTGCATTTTCTCTCTCTCTCCCTTCCTGAGATCTAGCCTGGCAGTGTGCACAAAGAGCTGACCTTGCCACCTTGCATCTTTGGTCTGGGGCACCATGCCCAACAAAGAGTGGTTTCCTGGCAATTATGTGCTGCGCATGTGGATGGATGGATGCAAACAAATCTATGCCATTCGTTGATTTCTGAGTTGGCTCTACTTAGAAATAAAAGCCCGGAAAACAGAATTAAAGAAACAGAATGTGAATGCTGTCAGTCTTAACAGTATAAAAATAGTAGCAAAAGGTACAAGGCCAGCTGAGAAGGAGATCTGCTCTTCTACAAAACAAGGAGCCAAAGATGCTCTCTGTGGTGAGTGAGGCTAGAAATACTAGTGTGACCTAATTTTAAAAGTTACAGTACTGGGTGAGGATATAGCTCAGTGCATAAGCGCCTGCCTGGCTACTGCAAGGTTCTGAGTTCAGTTCCCAGTACAAAATTAATAATAATTACAGAACTAACCAATAGGAGAGTTAAGACAGCACTCCTTTTGAGAGAGCAGCAGGAAATGTAGGCATGCAAAGGGGCTAGACTCTCATCTTTCATAGCAAAAGCTATTAAAGTCTTAAGTGAATAAACTTAAGTAAAATTTGAATAATTTAGGGACCTGGATCATCAGAGGAAATCACAAAAGGTGTGTTAGAATTGGCTGCCCTCATTGATGGCATCGAGAATCAGAGTCTTCCTGTTCCGTAGTTAGAAGATTATCCATGCTCATTGTTTTTTTTTAAAAACCCACATGTGTTGTACATTAATTTTCTAAAAATGAAAAGAGTTTGAGAGCTCCAGTTGCAATTAAAATACAGAGCCCTACTTTGTTCCTGTGAAAATCAACAAGCACAACAAGCCCCTGTAATATCCGTCCTTATTTCAGAGTCAAGTCAAAATTAATTTGGAAAAGAAAATACAGCCAGAGAGTGGAGTTAGCAACCTCAGGAAATCCAGGGAAATGTAATTGAGTAAGAATTATCTCCTTAATTACTTCTGACCAAATCAATAACAACGCTAGATGAGAAACCACGCTCTCCACCAATGAGTATCAAGTTGCTGAGAAACTAATTGGGGTTCAGACTTGTTTGAAAAGCAAAACACCTCCTTTGTGGCAGCAAACATTGCTCCTGGGAATGAATGGGTGCTGGTGTTGAGCAGGGGTAGGACAAGACTGGGGCCTGCAGCAACTCACTCATTATTTTCAGATGTGAAAGGTTGAACCAGGGAGAGTCCTTTAAAGAAGTCAGAGCAGGGTACCTTTGATGGTATAAAATGTTCATTTTCATGCCTTCCTGGGGAAAATCTGGACCAAGCAGGTTCCTGATGCAAATTAGAGGGAGGTGAACCATATGCCATAAAGACAGGTGAGGGAACATTCATATTTGCCGAACATAAGCTTTTAGATGGAACTGCCAGAATTTCTTTAAAACAGTCTCAGGTATGTCATTGGGGAGGTGGCAGGAAGGATTTTTGACTCAAAGGGACCCTTCTGAGTACACTTCCGGCTCTATCATGGCTTAGGAACCAGGTAAAGGGCTTCTCGGAGCTGAGGTTCAAGGGTACCACAGTTGCCTAACCATGTCATGATGGTTGATGTTGACCATCCTGACTTGACTAGGTTGGGAAATGGCTAGGAAACTAGTGCAGCGCTGGGGTCTGGAGCAGCCAGGTGGAGGGGGCGGACCTACTTGGATTGGAGTGGTGCCATCCAGTAGTGCAGGAACCTGGATGGAGCAGGGACAGCAGGAGGAAGATGTTCACTAGACCAGGATCTCTGGATGGTTCATGGAGATAATCACAGCGCCTGCTTTAGAGGGTTGTGATGGACATTCAATATGCTAATATGTGTGTAAAGTGCTCAGGACAGAGCCAGGTTTATGGGAGCTCTCAATAAACGCTAGTTGCTAATGTAATTGTTATAATTAATAAATTGTGCTGTTAATGAAGGTATAAAACACAGGTGATCTGCCACATGACCTCAGGCTCGTTACAGTAGCTGAATTACAGTAGCTGCTGCTTCCTTGGTCTCATCGGTGAAATAGGGTTATTATCCACCCTTTGCTCATGATACCAGAGCATTATGAGGATTAATTAGAAGTTTTATAATGTGCTGTGCGCTTTGATGCTCTATAAACAGAGAAATGTGATGGTTGAATATTTAAATAATCCCCATTGCTGAGGATCTTGAATTGCTTTACTGATCTTACAAAAAGAAATCCAACCTTCCAAAGAATACAAATCGATCTGAAAAAAATAAAAGAAGACTGGAATTTTATCACCCACCAACACCATAGAAACCCATCAGGCCTGGGCATCTAGCACCAGTGCTATGGTCTCCACGCTAAAATATTGGGAATATGGAAGGAGATTATTTCTATGGGACTTTATTCCTCTGTAGTTTTATAATCCCTGAGCTTTTTCACAGGGAAGATTCCACTCTGTCCTCTGGTGGGTCCTTCAGCCTTGAGTATTAAAGTTAACATGCAATGAGCATTGCATAAATGCTTAACAAAGAGGAGGGTGGATGTACAAATAGAGGAAAAAAATGGATGAACAGATGGATGGATGAGTGAGTGGATGAATGGATGCAATCCTTAACTTCTTGGTGGCTGGTGAGTAGGGAGGTTGGTTGGTCTGACCCTGAATACATGGGCCAAGTTGGATAAGAGTCACATAGGCATTGGATGAGAAAGTTACAAAGGGAGTGTGACAAATTGGAGAGACATTTAGCATTATGCAGGCCTGAGCCTCCTTTCATTTTCTAGTGATGTCTACATATTAACTCTTCTGCATTCATTATGTTACCTAGGTGCCAAACACCCTTATGCTGCTCTGATGCATGCAGAACCAATTGTAGACTGACTTATCCTAAGGTGGGCATGACATGAGGTATCCTTCAGTCTAGTAGCATGTTTCCAATCTTGCAAATGTAGTATACTGCACAGGCAATGCTTAACACAACAGCAATGCGGTGTAATTTCAGGCATGTGAAAGGTTTTAGTGTATATTTTAGGGTGGGACTGTGCTGGTCTGTCCTTAGATTGCTGACCCCAGGTGATGTCCTACTCTGATCACACCTAAGGGACTTGGTGGCTGAGCAGCACGTTCAGCCGCAGCCATCATGGCAGATGTGCACAGGGAGGGCTGAGGCATGTGGTGTCACCCTCGCCTTGCCTTTCCTCCTGTGTCTTCAGAGTCTCACTGAGGCACTGTTAGGGAGAAGGTAGCCCCTCTTGAGGCTTTGATCTTTGGCTCTGTGAATTCCAGATTCCCTTTGAAGTATAATTATAATTAAAAGGGGAAAAATCCTACAAGTATTTTTTAAAAAAGAAAAACCTTGAGCAGACACCAGATGAAGTTTGGGTATGACAGGCTCAGTTGGCAGAATTTCCTGATTCAACAGCTGGCTCTGCATGTCAGGATCTAAAGGGGAAAAAAAGAAGTTGGCTACTTGTTTGAAGGAACTTTATTCTGAATGAGCTGAAACTGAAAAGGTCTCTTAATCCCTTGAGAGAAAAAATGAATTCTTTTGAGCAGATGGAAGTGTAAGGTAAACGTTGGAAGAAAGAAGGGGATTAATTAGGTTGGATCCCAGGTCCCTTGTTCTACAAGAGTGTGACTGTGAGGTCCTGGCTACATCTCTTTTCGAGCACCTCACCAACAGGGTGGATGACCTCCATTTGTCATGCAGTCTTCCAGCTGGTTCCTCATCCTAAACTAGGGACATGGACGCTCCTTCTTTGGGAGCAAGATTAATTAAGGCCACTTGAACAAATATTCAGTCCATATTTGTTTTCTTAGTAGAGTCATTTATTAGTTTGATAAACTTCCGTGGCTATCATGTGTCCCAGGATTCCAGTTCAGATTCACCTCTATAAGATCCTGGGATTGTGGACAATTTATAATCTCACCAAGCATCAATTTCCTCTTCCATAAAACGGAGACATTGTAACACGGTTTTTCTTTTTAGAGATGCAGTGAGAATTAGAGATAATGAATTTAAGGTACCTTGTGTAGCACCTGACATTTAGCATGTGGTTAATAAATGTTGGCTATTAAGGCAATTATGACCTCTACCAATAAGTTCCCCAGCTCTTGAAAGCACTGCTTAAACTAAACCTTACTAGAAAGGGCCATGTGCATTAAAGCAATCTTAAAACTCTAAAAGGATTCTTGAGACAAGCTGTCTGGTTGTGATATGCTGGTTCCGTTGCTTAATAGCATCTGCAATCACATTCATTAGTAAATAGAGGAAGAGTGAGCAATTGCATCTTCTAAAGTCTGCTTCAATAGGACCTGTTTGTCATATCTCCTGTTTTTCTTTGAGAAAAGCCCAACCCAAAGTCCTTGGTGTAGTGCCATGTCCCTCAGCCCACCTGCAGCGATGGGGCTGGCTTCCTGGTTGGCGTCAGGGATTCCCACTGACATTCTTGCTTCTTGACAATTGGTAGTAGGCTAAATAGAACTCCTCTGAATTTCATATCCACCTGAGATCTCAGAATGGGACCTCATTTGGAAGGAGTCTTTGCAGATGCAATTAGATGAGGTCATAGTTGATTGCAGTAACATCCAATCCCAATGAGTGGTGTCCTCAGAAGAAAAGTAGCAGACGCAAGCAAGGCAGCACCATGTGATGGAGGAAGAAGACAGTCTCCAAGCCAAGAAGCACCAACAACTGCCAGAGCCACCAGTAAGAAGAGAGCTAGAAGAGAGGTGTGACACTGATTTTCTCCAAGAACCCCTTGAAAGAAACAACCATGCTATTGTATTTGGTTAGGACTTCTCACCTCCTGAAATATAACATGAGAAATTCTGTTTTTCTTAAAGGAATTAATTGAAAAACAACATTACAAACAATGAGGCATTTCATTACAGATGATAGGAAATCAACACTCCTTGATATATTGCATATAGTTATCTTCAGAGTAGTTGTTCAGATTAACAGTACAGATATGCCAAACTGATAAAAAATTAAGAATTAATTGTTCCTTTCAATAAATCCATAGAAATTGGTAGTATAATTATTTTAGCTATCTTATGGGTGTATATATGCATATATTTTTCCCCTTCCTTCTTTTCTCCTTTTCCTCATCCAAGTTCTTTACATTTCAGCAATTTCTTTCCCTTTTGCAATATCTATTTTACCTTTCAGGGTTTATTTACTCTTTCAGTTTCTTACACTAGGGAGACAATAGGATGTTTATAAATGCAGTTCTGATTTATTTCACTTAGAAGTATGGTTTCTAGTTGCATCTACTTACATATAAAAGTCCTGAGTTTATCTTTCTTTATAACTGAGTAATACTCCATTGTATAAAATTATCATATATTTTTTGCACTTTCCTCAACTGATGGGTATTTGGGTTGTTTCCAAGATTTAACTATGACAAATTGTGTTGCTATAAACACAGATGCACATATATCACTGTGCTATGATGTTTTCAATGAAAATACCTAGAGGAAGGATAGCTGGGGTGAATGGGAACTCTAATCCTAGTTTTTTGAGGGGTCTCCACACTGATTTCCTCAATGGTTGTATCAGTCTACACTCCAACCAACAGTGGAGAAGGGGTCTTTTTTTTCCCACATTCTCACCAACATTTGTTATTCGTTAATTTCTTGGTGGTAGTCTTTCTTTCTGGGGTGAGATGGAATCTCAGTGTTGTTTTAAAATGCATTTTTCTAATAACCAATACTGTTGAACCTTTTTTTCATATATTGATTTTCCATTTGTATTTCTTCATCTGAGAAGTGTACATTCATCTCAGATACCTATGTTTTGGGTTAGGCCTTTGAATTTTTGGGCCCTGAGTTTTTAAAATCTTTGCATGTTTTAGATAATAGTCCTTTGTCTGAGGGACAATCAGCTAAAATTTTTGCCCATTTCATGCATTTTCTTTTCACTGCATTGGTGAGTTCTTTCAATGTGCAAAAACTTTTAATGAGATTCCAGTTGTTGATTCTTTGTAATATTTTTTTGCAGTTTGATTCTTGTTCATGAAGTCCCTGCCCACCCTATGTATTCAAGATTTCTACCTACCTTCTGTTCTAGTAAATTTAATATTCTTGTTTTAATATTTATATCTTTGATCCATTTTGGCTTTAATTCAGTGCATCATGATAGACATGGGTCTAATTTTAGTCTTTGGCATATGAAAAGCCAGTTTTTCCAGCACTATTAGTTAAAGATTCTATCTTTCTTCCAGTGAACATGTTTGGCCTCTTTGTCAAAGATAAGGTGGCTGAGTGTGTTTGTAGTCGTGTTTGCATCTTGCATCTGCCCCACTGATCCTGAGGTCTGGTTTTTTCTTTGCCAGTACCATACTGATTTTATCACAGGAGCTTTGTAGTATAATTTTAGGTCAGGGATTGTGATGCCTCCTGCCTTACCTTTGTTGCTCAGGATTGCTTTTGCCAATCTACATCTCTTCTGATTCCAAATGAATCTTAGTAATGTTTCCTCTAGCTCTGTGGGGTATGCTAATAGTATTTTGATTGGAATTGCATTGAATCTGTGTAATGATTTTGGAATAGCCATTTTCACAAGGTTTGCTCTTCCTAGCCATGAGGAAGGAAGATCTTTCCATTTTATGAAATCCTCTTTGATCTCTTTTGCCAGAGCACTGCAATTTTCACTGTATAGATTTTTACTTCCTTTGTTAGATTGATTACTGTTTCATTTTTTTTGCATGCTATTATTCAGGGTGTGGTTTCCTAATTTCTCTCAGTGAGTTTGTTGATTGTGTTAAGAACTGCTTTTGACTTTTGACCATTGACTTTTTTCCAGCTATGATACTGAATTTATTTATTAAATCTAGAAGTCTTTTGGTGGAGGTTTGGGGGTCTTGTATGTAGAGAATCTGTGAATAATGATAATCTCACTTTTCCTTTTCCTATCCTTACTCCCTTTTATTTCTCTCTCTTGTCTAATTGTTCTGGGTAATGTTTCCAGAACTACATAGAACAGGAGTGGTGACAGCGGACATCTTTTCTTGTTCCTGATTTTAAAGTGAAAGCTTTCAGTTTTTGTCCATTTAGTACAAGATTGGATGGCTGTTGGCTATTATTAGATTGAGGTAAAGACCATGTATTCTGATTTTCTGTAGAGTTTTTATCATGAATGAGTGTTTGACTCTGTTGATATGGTGTATTAAATTTATTTCTTTGTATATATTGAACTATTCCTTCATTCCTGGGATGCATTATTCTTGGATATGATGCATAATCTTCTTAACAATTGGCTGTATTCTATTTGCTAGTATTTTATTCAGGATTTTTGTGTCTATGCTCATTACAGAGATTGGTCTGTAGTCCTATTTTTTGGTTAGGTATTTCTGTGGTTTTGGTATCTGGGTAATACTTACCTCCAACAATGAGTTATGATGAATCCCTTCCCTTTCAATTTCATTGAAAAGTTTGAGAAGTATTAGTGGTAAATCTCTAAATTTCTTGTAAGGAATTCACCTGTTGATGCATCAGGACATGAGCTTTCCTGTGTTAATTTTTAATTACATATTTAATTTCATTGGCTGATTATAGGGTTATTCAGGGTATTCATATCTTCTTGATTTGGGTATGATAATTCATGTGTATCTAGGAATCTGTTCATTTCTTCTGTGTTTTCCATGCTATAATAGTAAAAGTTTCCAAAGTAGATATTGAGATTAAAGATTTTCAGAATTTTAGAGAATCTGTAGTGATTTCATCCTTTTAATCTCCTATTGCATGAATTTGAGGCTTTAACTTTTTAAAAAATCATTTATTTATTTTATGGTATCACAGATCAAACTCAGGATCTTGTGTTTGCCAGGCAGGTGCTTAGACCACAGAGCTACCTCCCCAGCCCTGAATCTGAGTTCTTTCTTTCCTGTTTTTATAAGATTGACTAGGGTTTTATCAGTTTTATGTATCCTTTCAGAGAACTAGTTCTTTGTTTCATTGATTCTTTCTATTATTTTCTTCGTTTGCATTATATTAATTCCTGATCTGATCTTCATAATTTCCTTACTTCTTTGGATTTTGAGCTTGGATTGCTCTAATTTTTCTAGAAACTTGAGGTGCAGCATAAGGTTATTTACTTCTACTCATTCAGTTTTTCTGATGTGAGAATTCACTGCCATAAATTTTGCTCTAAGGAATGCTTTCATTGCATCTCACTGGTTATGGTAAGTTGTAGCTGTATTTTTGTTTGTTTGTAAATGTTTAACTTCATCTCTGACTCACTAGTTGTTCAGGAGGGTGTTGTTTAATTTCCATGTATTTATGGAGTTTTGCAATTTTTAATTTTTTAAAATTTTCCATGATTTTATTGAAGAACAAATAGCAATGAGACAGTTTCAAGTCAAATTAGTAGAACAGATTCAATAGTTAATACATTGCATACTGTTTTCATTGTAGTTATTTGTTGTACAGGGTACAGACATGATATTCTATTTACAAACACTGTTAGAGCAGATGCCTCTATTCATTGAATTAAGAAAATGTAGTTGTATACCTTTTTTTAAAAAGCTGAATTATAGTACAGTTTCAATAATTAGTACTTTTTACATTGTCATCTTCCTAGTGGTTATCCATAGTACAAGAAGCAGACAGGATATCCTGTCCAAACACGATTAGTGCAAATCTTTCTTCTCATGAGTTTTTGCAATTGTTTTGTCAAAAATTTCTAATTTAGGTTGGAGATATAGCTCAGTGACACAAGCACCTGCCTGACAAATGAGTTTGATTCCTGGTACAAAAAAAATTTTCAATTTTGTTGCACTATGGTTGGATAATGTACACAGGATTCTTCAATTCCGTGGCATTTAGTTAAGCATGTTCTATGGGCTAGTATATGGTCTATTCTAGGGAATGTCCCACTTGAAGCCGAGAAGCAGATGTATTCTGATGTTGGGCGGAGCACTGTAAAGGCCTACTAAGTGCATTTGTTCACAAGTCTGCTTCCGTTCTGTTATTTTTTTGCTCTTTTTTTTTTTTTTTTTGTCTAGTTGATCCATCTCTTCGAGACAAAGGGGTGTTAAAGGGAGGCCCTATTACGATTGCATTATTTCTTATTTGATTTTTTATTGCAGTGAAATTTATCTTGTATAGTTAGTGCATACATAATTTATGATTGTTAGCTCTTCCTCTTGCAGTTTTCCCCTAATGAGTATGTAGTACTTTCTTTATCTCTTTTGATCATTGTTGGTTTGAAATGTATACTGCAAACAGAATAGCTACCACTGTTTTTTTTTTTTTTCTGGATTCCTGTTGCATGAAGTATTGTTTTCCATCCTTTGAGTATAAATCTATAAGTTTCCTTTTGAGTTAAATGTGTTTCTTGCATATAGCATACTGTTGGATTTTATTTCTTGATCCACTCTGCCAGTCTGTTTCTTTTTATTGGTGAATTGAGGCCATTTACATTAATAGTTACAACTGATGCGTATTGGCTTATCTTTGTTTTCCTATTGCTGGTTTCCTACCCTCCTCTTTGTCTGGTTACTTGCTTTGCTTGATGTTTTATTTCTATTGCTGTTTTTCAAACTGTGGCCATTTATATTTCACTCTACATCATCTTTCAGTACTCTTTGTAGGGTTGGGTTTAGTGGTCATGAATTTCTACGCTTTTTGTTATGAAAGTAGCTTATTTCTCCATTAATTTTGATGGATAGTTTTTCAGGTATATCAGTTTGGGTTGGAAGTTATTTTCTTTCAGGACCTGAAATCCTTCACTCCAAGCTCTTCTTGATTTGATGTTGAAAAATCTGCTGTGATTCACATTGGCTTTCCATTGTAGGTGATCTGTTTATTTTTCTCTAACAATTTTCAATATTCTGTTTTTGTTCTGAATTTCTTGGATCTTATCTTATGTCTTGTGTTCAGATTTATTTTGGTTATGACTAATTGGAGTTCTATATGCTTCTCTTATCTATCTCAGATTCCATTCCTGCAAATAGTCTTTTTATGTCATTTGTGTTGACTCTTGCTCTTTTCATTGACCTCTATCAGTTTTATATTGTTTTCTTTTTATCATCTTGCAGCTGTTGAACTGCTATTTCCTGGTTCCTAGTTATTTTAAAGAGATCTTTCCTTTCCCAATAGTTAGTTTCAATCCTGTCTCCAAGGTCTGCACGTCTATTTTCAGTTTTGTTCAAGCAGTTTTTTTTTTTTTTTTTTTTGTCTTTTTGAGACAGGATCTCACTATGCAGTTCAGGCTGGCCTTAAGCTCACTTTGTAGCTCAGGCTGGTCTTGAACTCACAACAATCCTCCTGCCTCAGCCTCCCAAGTGCTGGGATTATAGGCATGCGCCACCACGCCTGGCTTGTTCAAGCAGTTTTGCCAGCTTTCAATGGAATTTTTTACTTCCCAGATCTCTCTTTGAATGTTTCATGTATTCGAATTTTTCCCTATATTGTTCATTCAAGATTTCCATCATTTTTCTATGCTAATCTTTTTTAAAATTTATTTCTTTTTTATATGCTGAACCATTCTTTCATTATGATTATAATTTCTTTTTTGTATTTGAGAGATTATTTATGATCTTATTTCTTCTATAACCAGATGGACATGTTTCTTTACTTTAATTTCTGAAATTTCTGAAATTTCAGGTTTGTGACTTCCAATTTCAAAAATGTTGATGTCTTCTGGACTACTTCAGGGTGGAACTAATGTTTGAGATTGAATTTTGCTCCTTTAACTTTTTTTTTTTTGGTGGGGTACCAGGAATTGAACTCAGGACCTTGTGCTTGCCAAGCAGGCACTTATTTTACTGAGCCATCTCCCTGGCCCAACATTTTATTTTTCCAAAAATGTTTTATTTTGTTTCCTGTGGTGATTCTTGTGAGTTTTGTAGTAGGTATCTCTATCACTAGTATCAACGTTCTTCCAGGAATAGTCTGTATTTCAGAAATATCTTTTCTGTGTAGAAGATTTTTGGTTTGTGTCTGTCCCCAAATCTTACCTTATCAATTGGTTGAGAGTGAGATATTGGTTTCTGTTTGGCATAGTCCCCAGTATTTTGGTGTAGGGCTGTGGTGAAGTTATTACTCTAGAGCTTACCAGTGTTGTTACACAAGGGAGAACAACTGATTGCACAGATATGGCATCCTGGCTATAGTAATGCAATTAGCAATAAGCACAATTTAGAAACTGACAAGCTGTGGTAACTTGATTTTGTACTTTAGACCATAGGAGCAAAGACTATAGTTAAATAACAGAACTAATCATAAATTAGGAGTTTGCATGCAAAGTGTTTCCCCTTGTTAGAGTGGAGTTACCCTGGATTCCTCAGGACAAGATTACTGCCCTGTCCCATGTACTTCCTGCACTGGCTGCCTGACCCACAGTGTAGGAGTATGGGCTAGCACCAAGGTTCCTCCAGACCAAGTTTCCCTGAATGGCAGAGAAGTGGGTGGTGTTTCTGAGGTTCCTGAGACCCACTGTCACTCTTGTGATGGTGGGAGGTAGAGGGAAGGATTTCTCCCCTCCTGAGAAGCTCACTCAGACTTCCAAGGTTCACAGAGTCTCAACATGGCTCCCCTAAATTCTGTTGTTTTAAACCACATACCTTGTGATATTTGGTTACGGAAGCCATATAAATGTGTATACTATCTTCCTATAAATAGATTTTACCATCATGCTGTCACTTAAAACCCGTAAGTGGCTCCCCATTGTTTGCAAAAATAGTCTCCTTTCATGGATTTGCATCTCATGGTCATACCTCTACTTCCACACACTCTGTTTTGAAGTTACCTTGAATAATTTTGAAACACATTGAGGTCCAGAAGGCACATATGTCTCTTGAAGACATTCTTCCTCTCACCTTTCACTTGAGAAAACTTCTACTTAGCCTTCAAAATCCAACTTAAACTCCAACACAATTATGAAGCATTCATTGTGCTCAATTACCTCCACTGTCTTCCCACTGCTAGCTGAGCTACTTTTGCCTCTCTGCTTTTTTATAGCATCAGTCAACCCTGTCTTCTTGGAACATTGAGCTCATGCACCAAAGCTATTGGCTCTTCACATCTGGTCTTACTTAAGTCTAAGCTTCTGTTGTCAGATCTGGTCTTGATTTTGTCAGGGACCAGTAAATGTTTGCTGGAGGACTATAAGACTTTGTGGAAAGTATAATGGAGATGGAAAAAATGGTATTATCTAAAAGTCATTATCCTTGTCACTGAAACAAAATACTTGCACATAAATTAGAGGATGATATGTTTGTCTGGCTCATATTTTACACCCATACTTGATTGGCTCAAGACAAGAGGGGTGTAAAGTGAAAGTGAAAGTGTCGGATGGCAGAAAGCTGTCCACTTCATGGCAGCCAGGAAACAGATTGAAGCAACAAGCTGGGGAGAGGGACAGGACACACTTCCAGGACACACTTCAAGTTGCCTCCCACCACCTAGGCCATGTTTCCTAACAGTAAGCCAGCCAAAGTACCGCTATCTATGATCTAATCACCTTCCAAACATATGAGGCTTTTGGAGTCATTTAAGATTTAAACCATAACAGAGGATATGGAGCAGCTTGGAGGTGGCCGCCTGTAAACAAAGATGATGAAAACACAAAGGATCCAGGTTCTTTATTTTGCCTATCAGTCCTGGAGGGATCAGTGCCTCATGGTCACCCATGAGAATTAAAGTTCTCTATGCAGTCAGAAGCCTGTTTATTTTAGAAGCAACCAGAATGGCAACTCCAGTTTTGTGAGATGTCTAGGCAAAGCTGGAGATCTTTTCAGATTTTGTAGTAACCACAAAGTGTTTATTCCTGTGTGGATTACCACATGGTACATGGATGCTAAGCATGCAGTCCCTCCACCATAAAATTATTCTGTTTTCCTCATGTCAGGCATAAAGAACTGGAGGAAATGTTTTTAAGACACTAAAGGGAACAGGAAGGGAAGACAAGAAGAAAGAACATGGATTTTAGTGTCAGAAAGACATGTTTCAAGACTTTTAATTTATCTCCTGGTGGAGTGAGCTTGGAAATGTCCTTTACCTTCTCCAAGTCTAAATATTTTAATCTCTAAAGTGCTCCAAATACTCATACCTATTTTGTGGTGTGGGTATGACAAGTAGGTTTAGTGTACACAGAGTACCCAATATGTCACAAGCTATTGGCAAACAGTATCTGCCATTTCTTCTTTAGCAGGAATATTATTAGTTCAACAGATATTTTCTGGGGACCTAGTTAAATCCTATCATTTTTCAGGATCTTGGGACCTGAAAATGCTTATGGTGTTGATGCTGAGGGCTTTTGAACATTGTTCTCAAGACCAAAGAAGACATGCATGTGTGAACTCTGTTCCCTGAAGCTGCACATCAATATCTGAAGGTTTCAGTGAAGTCCTGTTAGGTCATCAAAGGCCATCTGACCTTCTGTCACGGTGTCCCCACCTCTGAGGGAGGTTCTGTTAAGTAAATCTGAATTTTTTCCCTGCATTCCTTTGCTGAAAATTTTACACAGAACCAGAAATCTAAGGACTGGAGATATTTCTATCCATTTGAAACCTGTCTAGGTGTAGACACAGGGTGCCACTTTGAAGGCTGTTTTCTATGCGACTGGTAGAAAATCCTACTTGGAAAACTTTCTTAGTGACTTGTTCTCTGAGGGTGATCTGATTCCTCACGTCTGTCTGCATTTATTCAGTATACATTCCAAAAGTCATTTATTGCAGCCACATTTTAAAAAATATAAACCTGCTCCCAGTTTAATGCAGTTACAAATCTCTGGGATAGATCCACAGTGTGAGTGGAGATGCAGACAAAGTACATACTATTCAGGAACAGTGAAAGCAGACAAAATGACTACAGAAAGTATAAAATGAGAAATACACTGTGGACCTCTTTGATGTTATTGTGAGATACATTTTCCTCCCTCTTCTCTCTGAAAGAAAAATTTAAACCATATTTCCTGTACTATGAGTCTAATCTTTGAAATGCTCCAAATCTCATTTTAACGAGTACACATGATTGAGTTTGTCTAACTAGAGATTTAATGACCTGTGAAATGTGTCGTGAGCACCTGGCAACCCTCAAAAAACTTTTATATAGCAACTGCACTTCACAAACATGAAATCCAGGGCTGATATAGTTGACTTGGCTTTGTTTAGGTGGCAAAGCCCACTCTCTTCCAGTAATATATTTTGCAGGAATATGGTCCATGTATTGAAACTGAACATCAAATAGCATGGGTGTTTCCCTAATTGAGTGATCATTCTAAATTTACTGGGTGAATTTTTCTGCTAACGTGTTTGATGTTAGAGATAACAGTGAAAATAGTAGTCACATTTCACTGAATGCTTATCATATACCTTGTGTTGAGTAAGAACTTGTCATTGGAATTTCTCATTTC
Source organism: Ctenomys sociabilis (assembly GCA_004027165.1). Lineage (NCBI taxonomy): Eukaryota > Metazoa > Chordata > Mammalia > Rodentia > Ctenomyidae > Ctenomys > Ctenomys sociabilis. Next base: position 25,765 of record PVKA01004607.1, read on the forward strand.
ATCTCCATCACAACCCCATAAAGTAAATTCACTGTGATTATCATAATTCATCTTTTTTCTTATGCTAGGCATTGGACCCAGGTCCTTGAACATGCTAAAAGGTGCTCTACCACTAAACTATGCCTCAGTCCCTACCAGGAATATTTTACAGATGAAATTACCAGCCAAGATGAATCATCCTCAATTCTAATTCCAAAGGACGAATCAGATTGGCTGAATGTGGGTTAGGTACCTGCATTAGCTTTCCTGTTGTTGGCCACAATACTTAACACACAATTTAGTTATTTATTTTTGGCAGAACTGGGGGTTGAACTCAGGCCTTTGTGCTTGCCAGGGAAGTGCTTATTCCACTGAGCCATCTCCCAAGCCCCTACACACAATTTAAAGGAGAAGTTTAATTTGGCTCATGTGTTATAAAGGATGCAGTCCGTGGTCCAAGGCAGAAACAGCAGGGTAGAAGAACTTGGTGGAGCAAAGCTTCTTAGTTTATGGAAGCAGGGAAACAGAATAGGGAACAATGTCATAGAGGAAAAACACATCCATAACACATCCAGAAATGTACTCCCCCAGTTTCCTGGGCGTTTCCAGGCCAATTAAGTTGACACAATCAAACTTAATCTTCGTAGTGTCTACCTCTGTTTACTAAGGCAAAGAGAGGTAAAGAGAGTGGAGAAGTCATACAGTCCACAATTGGGGAAAATCCAGCAGAAAGAAGTTCTCAGACAAGCAGCATCTCTGTGAAAAGCCATCTCCTTGTACATCTTCTGGCTTCAGAGAATAGATATGAGAACGATGATGAGATGAGAGAGACCAATGAATACTTGGGTCTTGGGGCGTCTTCTTGGGAGGTCCCATTGTATATCTACTACTGAACACCACAACACACCCTAGTGTCTAGGATAAAGTCCCTTTTTGGTCTATGAAAGGATTTTTATTACTTATAACTGAGAGGTCCTGGCTTTGCTGATCCCGTAATCACAGATCTCTGAGTATTTACAGGGCTTTGTCCTGAGAGTTGGCCTCTGCCCTTTGCAATATTGTGCACACAACTGCACAGTGGAACAAAATAATAGAAGGCACAGGGGTCTAGAGTACTTAGTTGGGTCAAGAAGCCCACTGGAAGGCTGCAGGATCCCATTGCAAAGGCTTCCAGAAGGTGGCAACCCCAGGCCAAACATTCATTCAAGGCTCAGAGGAAGAGCTAGATACAAGATCTTCACTTATCCTAATTTAAAAAACCCCTTCAACCTACAATCAAAATTCTTTTAGCTCTCCCCATGAGGATCAACAATGACAATCACAATGATGATAACAATAGCTCTCATTTAGTGACATTTGCTAAATGCCAGACCCTGCAGCATGTACTTTACATTATCTGTGTGGCATTCACAATGGCACTTTTGGATAGGGATTATTTACTGCTGTTATGGTACAGATGCAGACACTGTGGCCCAGGATAGCTACGCACCTTTCCACAAATCACACAGCTATGAAATATGGGAGGTGGTGTTCTAATCTAAATTAGTCTGAGGGCCCAAAATCTAACTTTATATCTATGCCTAAGACATTGAACCATTGCCTGAACCCCAACAATTTGATGGTTGATATTGATTCATTAGCATCTATAGCTCAGATATCTTCTGCAAATTATGAAAGCACCAATATGGTAAAAGGGATCAAGAAACTCACGCATATCACACACATATGTGCACATAAATACATAGGCTTAAATATACTTGTGTATGTGTGGGATATACACAAACATTTAATATATATAATATATATGACACATAATATATGACATAATATATGACATAATATATATATATATATATATATATATATATATATATATATATATGTATGTATAATAGATCACTGCTGTGAAGACAGTGACAACAGAGCTTCTGGTCTCACTAGGACATAGTGGAGCTGAGTATACCTACAAACTCATTGTGTTTAATTCATTTTCTGATCAAAGTTGAGTCAGCTCTGCATTCTAACATCCTTATTTTAAGTCAAATCGTAGGGAGCTGGAGAAATAGCATCACACCAGATCCAAGCATGTATCATGCCAAGGCCTGCCTAGCTGCCCAAAGGTTAAAATCTAGGAGGAGAAATCAGGTAATGTGGCTGGCTGCCCCAATTGCTGCTTTAAGAACCTTTTTGAAAATAAATGTCAATGTAGGCAAAAAAGTGAGTATTTTGCATATAAATCCACCTGCCATTGTTTTGCTTAAGATCATCTCTATCCTTACACTTCAAAGTCTGCCTCAGAAGCTTGAAATCTGGATCACCCAAGCAACTGCTGGAGATGCAGAGCTGCAGAACTTGGAGCTCTGCATTTAACAAGATTGCTGGGTGTTCATAGGCATGTTAGACTATGAGAACCAAGAGCCCCTGGAACCTTCACGTGATCCATCTGGATTTCTTAAAGTAGAAAAATGACCACTGACTTGTATGAGGCTCCTATTCATTCATATATTCCTCCATCCATTCATTCATAATTTATGTTGAGCGTCCACAGAGTGGCAGGCACTGGGGCTATAACCATCAACAAGAAAGGTGATTTCTTGGCCTAACAGAACTTGTTGTCAGGTAGGAAAGACATCAAAGGAGTATTCACTTGGTTAACATGGTAAGTGTTGCAATGAACAAGAGTAACAAATACTACAAAGGTGGTGTTATGGAAGGACTCTGCCGGGGTGGAGAAGGGGGCATTTGGAGCGAGGATTTGAGACGGCTTCTTGGGACAGGTGATAGCTAAACTGAGACCCAAATAATTGCAAGAGTGCATTTGTGAAGTGAATATTCTGGCAGCAGGAATAGCTTGTGTAGTTGTCTGTAGGTGGGAAGATGTGACCTTGTATCTGGGAAGCAATCACCTTGTTCCTTAAATTTTGAGAGCAACATAATTGTAGACTTGCATGTGATAATTAGTTATAAGGAGCTATCTCCCCTTCAAGGAGAGGTGTTCAATGGCCTATTTATTTTATAAATGAAAACATGCTGAGTTATAGATAAGCAGACATGTTTTCCCATGGAAAAAGCCTTCCTCTTTTATATAGGCACATAACAAGCCAGAATTAAGGTGCTTTCCTAGATGCAGAGCAGAGAAAGGCATCTTCATCTTCCATTTGCATATTTAGTTTGCAAGTTTGCAGTCATTAATGATAATGTGAGCAAAGCTACCATCCTACATGAATGTCAGGCTTGCTCTGTGTGTGTATGTGTGCATGCATGCGTGTGTGTGTGTGTGCACGTGCATGCACATGCACAGGTGCATATGAGTGTTGTTGATTTGGGGAAGCAGTAGGAAGCAGTGGGGAGGCTAACCCTAGAGATGACTGATTAGGCTTGAGACCTTAGCCCTTCCACAGACTATAATTCCTACCCAGCCTTTCCACATTCTACCTATTTCTTTTCAAGCTTGCTTCAGCCATTACAGCTTTATGGTTAAAGGAGTATATTTGGAGTGATGACACCAGGAAGTCACAGGAAGGAAGTGAGACAGAAGAAGCAGATGACTTAATAAGCAAGCAGAAAGCCAAATGGAGGGATGGGGAGATGGCTCAGTGGAATAAGCGCTTCACTGGTAAGCCCAAGGGCCTGAGTTCAACCCCCAGTTCCACTAAAAAAAGAAAAAAGAAAAGGAAAGAAAACCAAATGGACAACTTGGGTTAAACTTTTCCAGGGCCATTGAATAGTATACAGAATGGAGAAAAATTGGCTGGAGAGAGGCTGCAGGGTAGTCTCTGTTTGTAGGGTTAAAGGAAATATAGACAATACATAAGCAAGTAGATGTGGCTGTGCTTCCAGAAAACTTTATAAACACAAGTAATGGGTCAAATTTGGTTGGTGGGTTGCATTTGTATTAATTAAACTAGACTCTAGAAGTCAACTCTTACTAACTACAGAATATTTCTTAGAAGCACTGAATCTGAAGGCAAAGTTACCCAGTTATTTATCCACCGATTTTCACCTATCATGGGTAAAGAGCTCTTCCTAAGGACATTATTTCTTGCCCCTTTTGGACTGGCCCAGATCATAGGTGGCGTGCCACAGCGCTACCAGGGAAGCCATGGGTGTGAGTGAGAAGGAGCCAAGGAGGTGGAGGCAGGGCACTAATCCAACTGCTACATCTCGTAATGTTCTGAGACAGGGACTGTTTTATAATGAATGGAATGAGATCCAGGGAAGAGAAACTGGGCCTGAAATCACATAGGTACGACGTCGTCCTAATGAAACAGACCTTGTCTGCATGCTATTTGTGCATCGTGAGATGTTGAAACAGGAACACATTATGTGTTCTTCTCCAACTGCATTTTGAGATATGGCAAATAACTCGTGCTCTGAAGCACATGGTTTGGAAAGCATGTCACCATAACCTACTTCATGAAATGGATTTTCTTCTGCTTCCTGGACTGTTACAGAAGCACTTGAGAGTCTAAGCAAAAACAACAATGGGTAATTTAAGTGTTCTTTATTCTTAAGAACCTCCAAAATTTTTTTGATTATATATGTTTCTTAGATACAAATACAGAACTTTTGAAAACTGGCAAGAATTTTCTATTGGATAGAAAATAAGCAAATAATCCAAATACCTAACTCTCAGAGGGGAAAGCAGAGATAGGTAACAAATTTATAGATCTCTCAATCTCAACAGTGATCATGCAAATGCAAGAAAATATCTTCTTTGCCTACCACATCCCAAAATTCTTAAAATAGAAACTAACTGATTTTCAGGTACTATTTGTAGACTGAAAATTGATACAGATTTTTCTACAGTCTAGTTTAATTAATACAATTTATTAGTTTCCCCCTTCCTCTGCTAATACCTGTCTGGTCTGAGCCAATCATAGCCATTTTATTTCTTATGCCAGTGACAGGTGTATGTATTAGCTTGTAGACGAATCCTGGACAATGGACCCCAAGAAAGCTGAAGGGCTACGTTTGCACGTTACCACCTAGAATGTCTCCAGCCATTGTGAATCCACTGAGGAGGCACTCCCATTTCCCTGAGAAAGGTAGACCAGAAAGATGGAAAGAAAGCTGCCTAGGCTTGCACTGAACCATGGAATTACCTATCTTTGGAAATGCCTTACTATCAGACTTCTCAGTAATATATGTTCATATTGTTTAGCTTCTTGAAGCTTCATTTATTAATGAATATAATTATCTCTCTGATGTAGAAATATGAGCTCCTGTGTCCAAATGGGCAGCACAGGAGTATTGGTTTACTGCATGTAATAAGGAGATGTTAAGGGGAACTTGATTGCGTATCAGTGGGGACTTGGTGAAATAAACCATAGTGGAGTAACATGACTGATTTCTAGGCCCTTTAAAACAATAAGATAAATCTTCATGCACTGATTCCAATAATGGAAAGGCCTCCGAGGCATATCCTTAAGTCTTAAAAGCTTGTGAAATGAACGATTGCGACATTACCTTATTATGAAGATCAAAATAATTATCAAAATAAAACATGCAAGGATTTGTGTATTTATATTCATATCCTTGGCAAATGGTGTGGGAGAAGCCACATCATATGCTTAAGGTATTCACCTCTGGAGATGGGAGGTAGCAAAGGAGTGCAAGTGAAGAGAGAAATTTTCTTTGTTATGCACAGTGCTTGTCCCTTTGGCAATAAAAAATGGACAAATTTATGACTTTTGCCATAAAAGTAGTGTTTAGAAAATGTCCCACCTGCTCATTATTGAAAGATCTAGTGAATACTGGGAGGCATGGATGTAAGTGCAAACTATGGATAAATGAGTAGTCTTTTGTTTTTATAAATCAGTATTTCAGGCCTCCAGGGAGCTCTCCTCAGGCCGTCAAACATGCTTCTTATGTGTAGCACAACTGCTCAAGCAGAGCTCGGTTTCTGTAATCAAAAGCATGTTGTCAAGTAAGAAATGACACTTTGCTTAGTTTGCATAAACAAAGGTTCATGGGAGCTGGGTATGGGAAATGGAAGAACTATATCATTAGAACTGGAGGAAAAGGGAGGAAAAAGAGATCCATAGATAGATAGATAGATAGATAGATAGATAGATAGATAGGCATGATACAGAAATAGAGAAAGGAGAAGAGAACAGGGACAGAGAAAGGGGAGGGGAGAGAGGAGGGAGAGACAGGAACAGAAATAGGAGCAGCAGAAGAGAAAGTAGGAAGAGGAAGAGAAAGAGGGAAAGAGGAGGGAGAGATATTGAAGTGGGAGGGAGAGACAAGGAAGGAGAAGCGGGGAGAAGGAAGAGGTGAGATGGGTGGGGGAGGTGCTCTGTATATTATTCTGAAGAGTTCTTGGCAAAGATACAGAAATATCCACTCTGTGTCTCTTCTCTCCTACAGACTTGGTGGCATACGAATCTGACCTTCCATAGGAGAGAGCCTTCCTAGCAATGCTCCACTGGTAATGACAGACTTGTAGGCACGGACTGTGTCGTAATTGCCTTCCAGTTGTCTCCTACATTTTTCTAAGCTGGGTACCATTAGTCTCAAGGCTCCTGTCGTGAGGCCATTAAATCATTGTTTTCTCTGACAGTGTCATTTCTGCAAAACCCCGGAGGGAAAATATTGCACCGTCTCCAGGGCTGGAATGCTGCCATCTGGTCATCATGCCCAACGGCCCTCGGACTGCTGCCCCCAGAAGAAGCACCTTTGAAGTGACTGCACAAGGGCTCCCCAGATGCTCAGCTCTGCATTTCTGCTCCAAGCTTTTGCAGCGCAGAATTATCCTGGCCAGCAAGCACCCATGAGTGCTCATTTAGGAGCCCAGGTCTGGCGAATGGGTGTAAAGAAAAGAAGAATGGCAGGGAAAATAGGTTTTTCTCCCCAGAAATGAGAAAGGATGCTCCCCTATGGGTATCACTTATTTTTTCCTCTGCTGGCGAGAGATGGAAGGAAAATTTTTCAGACAGGCCTTAATTGTCTTCTGAAATAAATGGATGAGAACAGGGAGATTTGAGGCCTGCTGAGCGTGGAAAAATGAGGTGGGAGGAACAATCTTCATGATTGGTTTCCTGCAGCCGTGCTGTGGGGTGAGTGAAGAAGGGTGCCAGTGAGTTTTGGATGAGAAATGGCATGAACAAGGCCTGTCCTCTCGGGGCGGTCAGCGTTCATTCATTTACTCAACAAACCCTGATTGTTGCTGGGCCTTGAGCATCTGCCTAGATGCTAAGGACATAGCAATGAGCCCAGTGTATTCAAGCTGAGAAATTTTTCCCCAGTCCTGGGGACTGAAACCAGGGCGTTCACACTAAGACTCCTGCCCCCTTATTATTATTATTGTTATTGTGAAACACAGTCTCTTTAAATTGCCCAGTCTAGGCTTGAAGTTGTAATCCTTCTGCCTCAGCCTCCTTTTTAGTGCTGAGATTACATGTGTGTGCCACTATACTCAACTTCAAATTAGAAATCTAAAGGCAGTTGAACTCAAGGGAGTATTTAAAACAGTGTGACCTGGCTGTAAGGAAATCTGCAGGGTAAGGTGCGCAAGGTGTGGCCAAGGGCTGGCAACATTAGGGGGGCTTCACCATCCACCAGCCTGAAAGGGGCAAAGCTAGAAAAAGGCAGCCAGAGCAAGGAGGGAAACTGATGTGAGGCCACAGGACAGCTCAGGCACAGAGTCACAAACAACCAAGTCAGTGGATTAGAAAGGGGGCTGGGGACAGATGATGCACTCAGACATGGCCTCTCCCATGCAAGCAGAGTCTCCTGCTGGTGCCTCCTGTTGGCTGAATTCAACCAGAAGCAGAGGAGCACTAGGTTTCATGAAATCCTTCTCCTCCTGGGGAAGGAACAGGGAGGAGACTGGCAAGTGGCTCTGGAGAGGCAAATAGAATATTTCCAGCACCTTCTCTGCCCCCATAGAGCTTACATTCTACTTTGGGGAGATAAATAACTCAACACATAAGCCCAAAGTTCTAAAAATATAAATAGTCTGACTAAGCCACGCAGTGGCTTTATGTAAATTAGAAAAAGTCAGCCTCCCTCCACATGGACAGACCTCCTTCCATGGTCCCACGGCCCATGGGCTAGTCAGGTCAGCACTGGTGGTCACATCCCACTTGATGTTTGGGTCTGGAGCTAGTGCAAGACTCACCCCCCAACACACAACATCCTTGCTCCTCAAGGAAGCTGTGTCAAGAAGTGAAGAACTGGAAGAGAGTGGTGAGGGATGTAGGCAAGAGGAGCAATGGGAATTTTGCCCCATATCTGATTTCTCATTGCTCAAAGGTCCTCTACCTTCTAGCGAACCTTGCTGCCACTGAAGATCACCACCATGACCCAGGACAGGTAGGTGACAGGTGACTCGCATGAATAGCTTTTCAAGAACATTAATTTTGATCATGTGGGTGACAGAGTGACAAACATGACCAAGGAGAGGCCCCAAGGAGGCCGCTCCCCTACAACCTTGTGGGCCCCTGAAAAGCTCAAAGGAAGGCAGAGGCCAGGGTGAGTCCTGTCCCAGTGCAAAGCTAGTCACTGGTGGGAGGTGCCTGGAGCTCTCAGGGGACAACAGCACTCTTCTCCCAGCTCTGGCTCTCTGAACTGTAATGAGCAATTTGTCTTTCAGCCTTGATCTGCTGTCAGCAGGGCTGACACTGACTTCTAGTATTAATTTCTCCTGGAGCTGTCTTACATTACAGCTGACAGAGGGGCGAAAAATGAAGCAGAGTTGCCGATCCAGAAGCCCATCACCCAGCTGCTTTTATTAGCAGGACAGCTGTGGGGAGAGATGCAGCCTACGCCATGTTGCCCTTCTTTTTTAAAGAAGCAGATGCTGAGCTCCCTTGTGCTATTCAGTGGTCTGTGGTTGGCAGAAAGTGAAATGCGTTTATCCAATTCACATCCAAAAAGATGTAGGAAACCTCATGGAATCCAGTGACAGGGAAGCCCAGCTGTTTGCTGAGCCTCTTGGGTTCCCCATGGTGGGATAGATGCTCAGACTTGCTCTTCTCTTTATTCTTCTGTCTCTCTTCTGGCTCCTTTCATTCCCCAACACAATCTCTCATGGCTGGGCCAAGATGGCGGCTCCCACCCTGGAGTGTGTTGGACCCTTATCCTCATATTCAGGGCTCCAAATTCAAACTTCCAGATAAGGAAATCTGACTGGTGTCACTTGGGTCCAGTGTTTTCCATGATCTAATCATCTGTGGCCTGGAGGGTGGAACTCAGCGGCATATACAGTTTTCTACAACTTCCAGAAGCTTCCATAAAGAGGTGCGATAGTGGCAAAGTCAGATCCAGATTTAAATTTCTATACATCCAGCCATGTGTAGGTCTATGGCCTTTGATAAACTATTTCATTTCTCTAAGCCTCAGTGACCTCATCTGGCTCATGGACAACATGTTACATGTTACATGTGATAACATGTAATTCACTATATTTTGGGCTCATGGAATGAGTCAGCCTATGTAAAATATGATGAATGTGCCTGGCACATAGTAAGTGCCTAGCTACGTGTTTAGTGGCACACACTGTGTCTGGTCAGGCCACCTTCAAATTTAGCTGCTGTGGTGGGGACACTGTCTGTGCATAAGGACATTATCCCACGTCTTTGTTTTCCAGCATAAGTTTTTCTCTAAGGGCCTCAGGGGCTTTCTGAGCCTCAGTTTATAAGTTTGGCAGAAACCAACACCTCAGGGGCAACCTCTAATTTATGGAGGATGGATTGAAGTAGCCTCCCATTCTAAGGCTTGTTGCACCCCAGTTTTTCCACAATGAGGATGGACCCAACAACGCACCCTTTTCTGGGTTTCCCTCCTCCTCTGTCTCTTTCTCCACACTGTCTAACTTGAACTTCTTGGTAACACCTCCAGATAAACTCCCTGCACCCAAGTCTCCCATCTCAGCCTCTGCTTTTGCAGAGAACAAAATTAATGAACACCATAAGTTAGCTAATGAGTGAATTGTTGACATGGGGGGGAGAGAGAAGGTGGCCAATGCAGCCATCATCTGGAGTCACGCCTGCAAAATGAGCTCCTGCAGTGTGGCTGACAGGCATAGAGTACTCCCTGCCCTCCATCCTGTGCAGTACTCCATCATGGTCGGAAAGCCCAGTGGGGAACTGGGGATAGTTCCCGTGAGTCTGCTTCATGCTTGGCCATCTCATCTACCCTGGGAAGAGGTGGAGAGATAAAGCTTGCTACTGCACAGAGGGTATCATGAAGGGGAGGCCACCAGTGATACAGTCATAGTTCGGATGCTTGACATTTGTTGAAAAGCATAAATATGATCACACCTCTGTTACGTTGTCTTCTTCTGTGGCCTCCGCTTTATAGTGAGGACCAAGGCCAAAATTTCTTCAAACAGTTTCAAAGACCTTGTAACTCGGCCTCAGTGTTCAGCTCAGTCCTTATCTCCAGCACTGCCTGTTGTACTCTCTCCTCAATCATTCCTACTTTATGGTGCCCCTATAATTAACCAGTACCATAAGGAGATGACTGAGCTCCACCTGCTGTCTCTCATGCCTCAGGCCCTGCAAATGCTATTCCCCCCACCAGGAATGCTTTTCCCTCCATCCCTTCAGCAGTTCTGGGTTCCCAAGCCTTGATACCTTCCTCTGTTGCATCCACACAGTGGTGATAACTCACTGGGGTATACAGACAGGGCAGGAATGGTACCAACCCTGCTCCTGTGATGCCCTCAGGGACCAGTATGAACTGGAACTTGGCAGGGTGCTGGGGAATATCCACTGAATGAAGTACACAGTCAAAAAAAGGCCAGAATACAGAACTCTAACTCATGCAGCTATAGAACAGACTGTCATCAAGCTTCATACAGATTCAAAAACTATTTTAGTTACTGGATATCGACAAGAGAAAGAAAATGTAGCTGAAGTGCCTGGAAATTGATTTCATGTTTGTGGAGGACAAAGACAGGTGTGAATTTGCCCAGATGAGGGTCAAGCAGCCAGTCTCCCTGCTCGGCGCCCCTTGCTCTCTGTGGATAGCAATGAGAAGAAAGAGAGGGGGTTGCTGCTGCAGAGGGCCACCTGATCTGCCTTCACTTATGGTGCAGTCTTCAGACTTCGCAAAATCATGCCGCTCCTTCCAGGTCTCTGCTTAGCGAGGCCCCCTCCTCTGTCACTAGCTTCACTCCACATGAAAGGTCTGAAGTTAGAAGGTAAGAAATCCTTGCCATGGTCTCAGAGCACAGACTTTAACAGGCTCGCAGGTCTGGCTAGGATTTCAGTCTCTGCTGCCCACTGGCCAGGTGACCTTGAATGGTGGTGTTCCTCTCTGAGCTCCATGCTCATCTCTAGAATGGGGCATTCTCTAGAGCAGCTGCCCTGCAGGGAGCGAATGCAGAGCAAGTCCTCAGCTCACGCCTGGTACAGATGGAGGCCTCTGAAGGTGGCAGTTGTTATTAGCAACCACTGAGTAGATGAGTGGTGACTGAAAATATGATACATGTATGAAACAACAGCAACAACAAATTACAGTAACAGGCCCCTTGTTATTAACCCCCTTCAAAATGCTCTCTCTCACTCTAAACACACTTACTCCACTGTTTCTGCCACTTTCTCAAGCAGCCTGGCCAGTTCTCTGCCCAGAGCGTCTTTACTAAGTGTGGTAAGAATCTGTGAATACTGCTGCCAAATTCTGTGTGCCAGAAGGCAGGCTTGTAGAGTGGTCATCCACCTTGCTTACCGGATCTTGTATTTTTTTTTCCTTCAACTTTTACTTCTTCCCCAAAGGTAAAATGACCATACAAGTAAACATTTTGTATTGCTTCAGTACTCTGAGGCAGCCTCAACAGTGCAACTGAAGACACTCACAGAAGGAAGCAAGAAGGATAGAGTGTGTTCAAAGCCAGTGGGAGTATTTTTGAGGGGAATTAATGACAATGTATTTTTTACTGTAATAACTTGAAAGAATTTTAAAAAATATTAGTACAAGCATGCAGTACATGATTCCATTCATCATGGGGAAGTACACACAGTTAATAGTGCTTCTCAAATCTTTGTAAGTGTTGGACACCACATTGAGAATCTGATCCCCTGAGACATGGCTTGGGAGTTAAAGAATGTAACTCCAGAGATGGAATGCGTAAGAACAAATTCTCCTGCCACTTTTGCTCGGTGGCCACAAGCCCCAGTTCCTTCTGAATAAGCAGAACACCTTCCACAGGATAAATGTTGACATGCGAAAGGCAGAATTAGGGGCATTGTGGCTCAGGCAGTTCACCACGAATACTCAAAAGCTCTGACAATGGAAATCTTGAGCCAAGGCTATAAACTGAAAACCTTAAGAGTTTCTAGACTTTGACCAACAGGGGAACATGATAGGAAATACATTTCATTTAAAAATGAGGGTAGTGATGGTGGGAGATGAAAACTACATAGCCCTTTTTAATTTGAATGACAAGTCTTACTGATTATAGTAGCAGATGCAGAGTCTTGAGGGATAGTGACATTCTTGCCACTGGAAGTAATTAAGCAAAGTCTGTCTAACCTGAGCTACATATGTCACCATTCATACAAAACCTCCTTTAAGATATTTGCCATGACACTGGACCAGTTGCATTGCTAATTACTTAGTACTTGTCTTTGAATAGTTTTATTCTAATAACACGAGGAAGACAAAAATTGGTGTCACCACTGAAGGATGAAAGCCACTATTACAGGACACAAACAGAAGGTAACTAGAAAAGCAAATGTAACAAAAAATATGACAGTGTCATTCCATTACAGTGAGGCATTACTCTCCGTACAAGGCTCTGGGCGCAAGAATTGCCCTTTCTTTGTGGAAATGGAGAGTAACAAGTGTTAGGGAGGTGTTCAAGACTGAACTAGCACTAAACTGAGAATTTCTGTTTTGCATAATAAAAAGGATGAAAGAGATTTTAAACAAAAGTGAAAGGATGATCCCCACTCTGCGATTTTATACTGAAGTCTATGTAACCCTAAGGAATCATCTCCAGACCTGCTGAGTGGTGCCGGGCCTCCTGACCCGGGAGAATTTAAGCAACAGATCTCAGACTGGGGAAGCAAAGACTTACTATCACTCCCACCTGGGGGAGTTTATGGTTTCAGTTTCTTAGTCTACCTTCTCGATATGAAGTTCTCAGCCAGTAAATGATAGTAAATGTTTAATAACCTCCTTTCCAGAGGAGGGAAAAGGCCCCTGGTGTTTGCCAATCACCCTGGTGTAAATTCTCTAACCATGATTGGTTTTTTTTTGCCATACCATCTACACGTCGTTGAATAAAATGTAGGGAAGAGATGGATCCAGTAAGATTGTGGGATCCAGAATAAACTGGTTCCTACACAGGACTAGTTCCTACCTGACTGTGGTTGTCCTCTTAAAGGACAACTGACATCCAAAGGATTGACATCTAATAAATAAATATCTTGCTCTATAAAACCTCTGAAACTCTACCTGTATTGTAGAGAATCTGTCTGTCAGGGGTGAATCAGAAGAAATGCAGACTACTCCACAATCTCTTTGTATTTATGCCCATTTTAGAGGTAAGGATACTGAGGTATCCTCCTAAAAATATTTTAGTAACCACTGGAGTTGGGCTTCACTTTTGATTATCCAATTTTTGTATACCTGAATTTATTTATTTTTATTTTTGGGGGGTAGAACGGGGGATTGAACTCAGGCCCTTGCGCTTGCCAAGGAAGTGCTTATTCCATTGAGCCATCTCCCTGGCCCCTGTATACCTGAGTTTAATGCACATCTTCATTTTCCATATTCTCAGCAGGATCTTTACCTTGTATCTACACAGCGTGGGTTTAGATTCCTGTCTGCTTCACTTTTAAGTCAAGGTATGGGGACCCTAGTTCTCCTAGGCCAGTTTAAGCCAGTCACCACCTTTGAAAGTTTAGCATCTCCCATAAAGTCAATTACCATTTGCATCTATGTGCAGGCAAATTACTGCATATTACAGTGGCAATTAACTCTTCACCAGATCTGTTTACACGTTTCCCTCTCAATACTTGCAAGGAAGCTCTGCATCTAAATAAAGTTTTATTGAGGGCCCACTGTGTGCCAGGCATCACATGATGAGAGTATTTTAGGGAACTGTGGGGGAATTAACACAGACGCTAACTCACCTCTGCCACACAATGCTGTCCTCTCTCTTTGTTTGTGGAACCCACAGAAGCCCAACACACTGCCACAGGCGTGCCCAGGCAGCACTTGTTCATGGCAGGAGGGCTGCCAACGGCTCCAGGTGCAGGCCCTGGCTGCTCTTCAGTCCAGTCCAGCCCTTCCCATGCCTCCTGGGTGCTCAGACCACAAAACATTTGAGTGTCCTCCACCTGGAAAATGATATTCTATCTATCACCACTTAAGCTTAATTGTGAGTGGCTTGGAAGACACCCCACACAGGCTGATTTTACACGGGGCTATTCCGTCGGCATATGCATTTCATGATCTGTGGCCATCGCAGCAACAGCTATTTTCAGACTTTCAGTAAAGGCTTGGCTTCAGTTGCTGTGGGGTGTGCGTATTTTTTTTTTTTTTTCATCACTTTGATTCTGGAATTGGCAACCAGGCCAGGTTGAGGCAGGGTTTCTAGAACAAGCAGAGACCTGCTGGGTAAAGCTGGCCATTGAGTGCCCTGGCTTTCCCATGGCTCTGTACCCCCAGAGTGTGTAGGTTCTGGGGTGAGAGTCAGTTTTCATCAACATCTCAGACGAGAGCCTGCCCATCCAGTGCAGAGGGAGGATTGTTCCGTTCAGGGGGCCAGTGCTCTGCATGCCCTCAGGGTCACTGACTGCTGTCCCAACAAATCTGTATCAAGCTTGGCCTGTGCACAGGGATTTTCCTGGGATGCCATGTAGACTTCCTTGAAGCGTTTTGCAAATGAAATCAATTTTACTGATGCACTTACCACTGGTTAGAGGAAGAGAAAATGTCAGCTGTGTCCAGGGAGGCAAGGCGCTGTATTTGTGAAGAGCATGAACAATCTTGGGTTCTGATTGCACCTCTGATTCTTAGTGCATTTGTTTTATAACCAGTTACAGACTCTGAGCTTTGCTGTGCGCATCTGCAAAATGGGATCGATAATAGCACCTTTTTGCGAGCAAGACACATTGCATAGTGCTGGAAAGCTGCAAATCATTCTTTATGCTTCTTGGCAAAGTGTTCAAGAGCTTGTGATTATAGAGTAGTTACATTTAGCACAGGAGAAAATGTGTAGAGATGAAATGGAAAGACTTGGGACCAAATTGTTTTGGATTTGATTCCAATTTTTCCTATCTAGTTGTAAGTCAAAGCAGATATACAAGAAATCTGGTTAAATACTTAGTAACACCCAGTTGTGGGTTAAGAAGGGGTTGAAGAGGATGGTTAATGATACTTTTAATTCACAATATTTTATTATTCTGTTTACATGGCCCATGTATTTATATTCTTATTTGAGGATGCACACACTGAGAATTTAAAGAAAATAGAAATGGTTGTTTGAGTTCTCAAGTTTTGTGGGTCACAGAGACTTTTTAAAATAATTTAAATAAGTTTATTTTGTGGCAGCTGGGGCATGCTTCTTATTTGGCTTTTCCATACCTTAAAACTGGAGTTGAGATATTAAGGGCATAATTTCCATTCCAGAGTCTGGTAGAAGCTCATAAACAATGTCAAGCCCAGAGCACAACTAGGTTTTCTCTCGTCCCTTTGATGGTTCCCATCTTTCACATCCCAAAGGCTCGTAGGTTGCAGGCTTGGTTCCCAGCAGATGGCATTAACGGTGGTGGTGGTGGAGCACCTGAGAGGTGCGGCCCAGGTGGAGGTCACTGGGGGAGGCCACTGAAGGACTCTGCCCCTCACTGCCTCTGTTTTCTTCCAGCAGCTTTGCTCTGCCGCAGTTTTCCCATCAAGATGTTCTGCCTTGCCAGAGGCCAAAATCTATAGGTGACCTTGTGTAGAGGCCTCCGAAATTATGTCAAAATACAGTTTTCCTCCTTTAAGTTAATTGCTCTTAGGTATGTTGTCATAGTGATGAGATGAACAGTTGACTAACCCAATTGTCCAAGATTCTGAAAAGGGGAGGTGACCTCACTCCCAACTACTAAGACCTTTTCTCATTAATTGGTCCCGCTGGTGAAAGAGCTCAGGATAGAAATCGAAGGGCACACGGAGAATGGGTCAAACACAGTCAGCAGCCTGACATTACTTCTGTGTGCCTAGGTCAATCTCCTGAGGTATTTGAGGGCAAGGAGAAGCTACTTTGTCCTACTAGTGTCACATTATCATAGCATAGGCCCTAGAGTCAACGCTCATATTTCTGCAAAGTATAGTCAAATGACAAGACATTGCAACATAGGCTGGGGACACTGACTCCTTGGACAGCCAGTCAGTGATGTAGCACTGTGCCTGTACTGAGGCCACCCTGGCCTGGGATGTCCTCAGTGATGAGCATTCTTGGCTCTGCATTGCCTCAGAAAGTTGGACTGGCCAAGGCTCCTCAAAGCCGCAGTGCAGTCTGAGGTTTCTCCTTCTTCCTCTCTCTTCTTTCCTGGGCCTTTTTTCCCTGCATGCCAGTCTTAGCTGTCACAAGGATGACCCCTAAAAGATCTCTGATAACTTTCAACTCTGTCCTGGTATCTGCTTCCCAAAGGAACCCAGGTGACGCAGCACCGTGACTCCACTTTTTATTTGCAGTAAGCTGGTTTCTTTGTCCCAGTTAACTGGAAAGCTGCTGGCATCCTGAAGAGATGGGACAGGAAGTATCAAGGAAACTGAGGAGGAGCCCTGGGGAGGGTGGGCTACATGGCACATCCACCATTCAACCCAGAGAGGGGTGACTGTCCTGCTCCAGGGGGTTGGCCAGACTCCACCGTAGTGGCAGTAAACAGATGTCCTTAAGGTAGCCATGCTTTATTTGTCAACATGTGGACAGCAAATGTGTCCAGCACACAAATAGGGACTGGGGTGTAGGACACAGAAGCTGGCTTCTAACAGCCACCTGTCTTGGTGTAATGTGACCTGATTATTTGGCTGCTCTTTTCTGCTAAGGCAGGGCAAGAAAGGAGGTGTTTTGTAAACTTAATTTTATTGGTACATTTTAGATATACGCAACGATAACATTCATCATACGGAATTTGCACCTGTACATGACGTATCTTGATTCTTCTTTTCTTTCCCATTCCCGTTCCCTCCTTTCAACCCTTTATTCCTTCTGTATTTATAAAAGCTTTGTTTCCATTTTTTCCCTTCTATTCTCTTTTCCTTTACTCATTCTTCCTTTCCCCCTTCCCCTCCCCTGTTCCCCTTCTCAGTTGAACATTCTCTTCCTATTTCACAATATCGTTTGTGCATTTTGATCCATATTTACACTTTCAGTTCTTGACATCCGAGAAACCATGAGCTATTTGAACACAGGTGTCTGCATTATTTGAAAGGAGGAGGTGTTTTAGAGAGACACTGAGGGAGCTAATTAAATGGCTTTATAGTTGCCAGAATTTACACTAACAGCGTCAAGGGGCAGGGGAAGCTGTCCTAAGAAGGAGCCGTGGGCTTGGTTCATTTTGAAAACTGGCTCTGTGCTCTCTGAGTAGGGCCTCTGTGTAGCATCCTGTGTAGACCAGAAGCACACGGAATTTTAATGACATCTGAACCATTTCCCTGCTCAGATATATATTTGTCCATTCTGGGGAACCTTGTAATTGTGTATAGCAAACCATTTGGGTCAAAGCAGGACACTGCTTCCCAGCTCCCTGCACCGTACCCTTACTATTTGAAGTGATAAAATCAAACATAGCCCATAGTGTGCTGTCTGTGCAGAGATTGTTATGGGGGCTCTTGGGCACACTTGCTTCGCACCAGGCCACTTCGCAGCGGGTCAGGGTTGTGTCCTACAGCCAAAGGGATCCTTCGGGGAAATACCATGAACTCAGGGGGGGGGGGAAAGCAATGATGTACAGTTCACAAGAGCAACTGTGTGAAAGCTGTTGTAAGGTTTTCTCCCCAAGTCCTTGTTCAGTGGTAGATATCCAGGAAACCAGCCACTGTGGGAATATTTACACTATAGAAATTGGCAATTATTAATGATTTTGTTGTCTGTTTTTGACTTGTTTTCCCCAGAAAGCTGGTTGTTCAGCATTTGTCAGCACATCACTGGGGGAAATTTTTATATGTACCAGGGGACATTCCTAAGAGACACTGTCTATATACCTCACCAACTCTCTATAACATTTCTTGACACACCCTGTTCTGCCCATCTTATAAATACCTCTGCATTTTATGCATTATTTCTATATTCCCTTCCTTAACTCTACCAACTATTACCTCTGAGGTTGGACAAGTTAGTGAATGTCTCAGGCCTCAGTTTTCCCATCTGTAAAATGAGGGTAGCAAGTATATCTAATGTGTAGGGCAATTTCCTTGGAGAATGAGTGTGATACATTACATTTAATATTTTAGCATACTTGGTCCTCACAATTACTCAGGAACACGAGTGTTACTATCCACTTTGGGAAGGAGAAACCTTGCCATGGGGAAGCACTTGGCAACAGCTTCACAGTCACAGAATGACAGAGCCAGGGTTTGAATTCAGAGCTTCTGGAATCCCAAAGCCTCTGTGTCTAACTTCTGTACTAAACTGCCTCTGTACCACATGACCTCTCCCCCCAGGAAAGGGGTGGCTCATTGCTTATCCTTGGGCAAAGGCTGGCGCTCTGTCAGGAGCAGAAAAAGATGAAGTTCTTTCCATTGCCTTCAAAGAAACCTTTCTTGCCTCAAAGAGTGAGTGAGGAAGGAATCAGCGTAAGTTCATTTGGAATTCTGAGTTCATTATCCACGCACTTTAGAGCCTGTCTGGATGATGAATGAAATGTGAAGCAGGTAGTCAATCATCCACATGTTTGGCCTCTGCAATGTCAGAGCTGGTATATTGGAGAAACATCTGGATGGTTCGAAATGAGGCCACATCAAGCTTTTCTGTGAGAGAGAACTTGTGGAAACAAAGGGGGAGACCCTCCATTCTTTTGCCAACGAGCCCGCTGGGACCTCCGGGGAGGAGATGCCTTGCCAGAGTTTACCCAGAAATTTAGGGGCAGAGCTGGAGTACAAACTCTCATCCTTGGTGTGGCTTCAAGTGCTCCATGCTAATATTGCCTGAAATTGCTTGACACCCCGCCAGACAGAGGGTCCCAGAGGAATAGAGACAAATCAGTGCCTGGAAGCCAGCTTCTCATGACAGTGCCTTACTGATAAGAACCTCCATCTGCAGATGTTCAGAGAAGTTAAGAAACTTGCTCAGGGCCACAGAGCTGCTGGCGGGGTTCAGTAGGATTAGAATGAATCCAGCTTTGATTAATTAATTAATTAATTTGGTCAATCACTAATAACAATCATCGTGTTAAGCATTGCAATATGAACCAAAACTTTTTATTGAGCAAATACTAGATTCTAGATATTTTTGGCTCGAAAGGAATTAGAGAAGTATCTGAAATTTCCATTCAGCATGAAAGAGCGAAAGTTGCCCCAGGCGCAGGTCACCATCAGCCACCTTGCCTATTCTGAATTTTTTTTTTTTTTTTTTTTGCAGTACCAGGGATTGAATTCAGGACCCTGCAATTGCCTGGCAAGTGCTTATTCTGCTGAGCTATCTCCCCAGCCCTGGAATTTCATAAAGACGGCTCTACCTACTGTGTGTCTTGAACCCCTGACTGTGTACTCTGCTATGTGATTCCATGTTTTCCAAAGTGTACTCGCCAATGACAATCATAATCTGTTGAGTTTCTCATGCATATTTTTTATTGTTAACATTTTCCTTTATATTAACATTAACCAAAAACCTATTGTAGTTTCTATTTTAGCTTCTTCTTAAGCAGTAACATCTATAACATCATGCCTTTGAAAGTGCTCTGTGGAGATCTAACGCAACATCCAAATGAGCAAGTAAGGGTAAGGGAGGCTGTCCATGTGCAGTTATCTTGTATGGCACCAGAGGCTTGTGTATGACCCTCCTGAGTAGCAATTGCTGGGGCCATGGTGTTGTGTGCAATATGTCACCCATTCTGCAAAGGTGCAGGAGGGGACCAAGCACCAAGACACCAATCCCAGTAGGGGTTCTCTGGTGGATGTTGAAGATAGAATCTCTCTTCAAGAAGGTGAAGGTGGTACCTGAGTGTATGGTGCGTAGTATGCTCCATTTGTCCATCAAGTTTTAAGATTCTACTCATTGCTGTTCTCTACCTGGATTTATGGTTGCCTGGGGTCCTGGGACCAAAGCTATGGGAGGTTGGCTTTTCATCATCTAGATATCGACTCAACCTCTCATCCTCTTGAAAGATGGATATTATACCCCTATCTTACACATGAGAACTCAGGTAAACTAGCAAAACTAGTAAGTGGAAGAGCGCAACTTCTAGATGGGGTTAATCTAACTTGGAAGCCTAGACTAAAAAATGATATTCAGTTGGCATCCTGACTATGTCTTCTACCTCTTTCTCCTCTGGGATCACCAATGAGGAGGGCCCCTGGCTGGGTCACTGAGGGAATTCAGCAGAAGTCCCTTTCAACAGTGGATGTAAGATTCAGCTAGTAACATCTTTACAAAGGCAGGGCAGGGGAAACTTGGCCATATTCTCCAGAAGGAGAAGGAATCCTTTCTCGAGGTTTGGAGAGAAACTCAGGGCAGAAATGAGCAAGTCTGGTGTTGGGAAGTACAGCTGCTTGGAGAGCTGGATGATGCTGAGGTCTGTTTGAGAAACTATCAGAAGCAGCATACGGGCACCTCTACCAAGAGTAGGAAAACCTCAGACTTGGGAAAGCAGAAAGCAGAGTGTCTTGTCCAATTTATAGCATAAGGGTAGCTCTGAGGTCAGAAGCAGTTGCTTTTCCTGACTTGCAGGCAGATAAGCTAGTCCTTCATTCTAGAACTACTCTTTGAGCCCACTTTTCCATCCAAGCTCCAGCACCAGGTTGAGAACTAAGTTTGAGGTTGTAGATGCCTATATTTCTTGCTATTGTCTTCATTATCTATTTTGCGATTGTAGACATGACTTCATGTTGTTCATTTGTGGAGGAAGTAGATTTTCCAGTGATGACTGCCTAATGAGAAAACATGACAATGTACCAAGACATGGAGTCTTGTGCTTGCTTAGACAGTACAAATAATAAACAGAATTGAGGCAAAGCATGTTGGCACATGCCTATATTGCCAACACTCTGGGAGGCTGAGGCAGGAGGATCACCACTCTGAGCCCAGCTCGGACGACTTAGGGACCTCAGAACCCATGTGATAGTGACACTCTTCACACACTCTGCTGAAGAAGGGGTGTTTCTGATGGATGCTCTCACACACCACCTCTAGGCTGAAGTTGTTTTTATGGAATGCCTGCACTTCAGATCTCACGTCCTCCGCTCAATTTGGATGCCACAGAAGACCTGAGATGGCCAGGGAGGTGGGGACTGTCCCACCCACATGATAGATTTCAAACCCTTTGGATCAGTTTTAAGGAGCTGGGTAGAAAATGACCTTTTTTGGCCCTTCCGACTGTGATATGCTTTGGGGATTGTCACCTTGTAAGTGAGGTACAAGAAGTCACCTTTAAGAAGTACTTCTTTTTGCAATGTGACATGATATTCTGGATCAGTTCCCAAGCCTAGCAGAGCTGGGCAATTCATTATCATGACAGCTTAAGCCATGGTCCGAAGTGTGGAGCACACCACGGGCACAGCGACTGCCCTGACATTTAGTAACTTTGCCAAGAATTTGACAAAAGTGCATGATTATATTTGATGTGCTTTCCTTAATTCATTATGGATTTTGTGGTTAGGAGAGATGTTGAACTTTAAAAAGGGATTGTGTTGTTTGGAATGGTCCAAGCGCAGAGGTAATGTGGGGGGCTGATTTGGCTGTTTTATATGCTTGGGCCAAAGGGTGTGGTGGAGTGACGGCTGCTCCTGCTGAGGGCCTCCAGCTAGGTGTGCCTTGTCTTTCCCTACTGTTTCCTTATGTTTCTTCCTCTGTCACCAAAAGAACAGGCTGCCCTTCCCCCGCTCCCCCATCTTTTCTTCTTCCTGTCAGACATTAACTTAGAAAAGCAGGAAAAAGGAAAAATTAAGGGAGAAAAAAGGAGCCAGAAAGTGATCAGATAAACACCAGCAGAGGAAAGGAGGGTGGGAAAGGGAAGACTGGGTCCCATTTCTCTAACAACCTGAGCCTTGCATAGTTCCTGCCTAGGCCTTGAAGACATTTCAATTTGAAACCCTTGCTTTTAGAAACTAGGTTCGGAGAGAAAAATCTGGGTAACTGATGCACTTCCTGATGCTTGTGGCAGGTCTTTGGACCCTCTTTCCATTGCTTTCATTCATTTGACAACCATTTCCTGGCACTGCTTCCATGCCAGACCTTAAGCTGGGAGCCAGAGGCAGGTGGACATTAGTGCTTAACACATCATGGCAGTTACTACACGACAGACACTGCTTCAACTGGGTTTGCCACTTAACCTTCTAATAACCCCAAGAGGCAAGTAGTATTATTCAAGTTTTACAGAGCTCAGAGAGGTGAAGTAAGTTGCCTGTGATCACACAGCTAGTAAATAACTGCTCTTCAACACCACACATCTCTTTTCACTGGCAAGACTGATTCCCCAGGAGCTTACATCAGCTTTCCTGGATTTGGCTGCCTTTAAGCTCCTACAGCCCTTTGAATCTCTCCTGCTCTGTGGATTTCAGAAATGCAATGTGATACAAGCGTTTTTTTTTTTTCCCCAACACAGTAAAAAATGGAAAGCTTCTCCCTCCTCCAAGGAATGCCATTTATCAGCCCTCTGCTTGCTTGCAATTTTCACTCCTTTCTGGGCTGAACGGGAGACATCTTTGGTGCTTTGTGAATTGTAAATCTTTTTAAAACCTCTACTGCTGGTGTCTTTCTCTCCAAATATGGTGACTTCTCAGGCCTGGATTTAGCTTTCATTCCTTGGGCAGAGGCAGCAAGGGCCCCATATAAGGTCATGACTGTGTGGTTTTCATCTCCTTGTACAACCTGCCGGCCTGGCCCGGCTTTTATCTCCCATGTCCCCATCCCCACAGCCTGGAGCTCCATTTGCTGCCCAGAGAGACCTCCCTGTGTGGTCAGTGATAGAGAATTCTTTTCTACCTTTCTTTCTCTGTCACCAAAAGAACAGGTTGCCCTTTTCCACCCCTCCCTGTCTTTTCTTCTTCCTGTCAGGACATTAACTTAGAAAAGCAGAAAGAAAGAAAAATTGAGGGGGGAAAAAAGAGCTGGAAAGTGATCAGATGAACACCAGCAGAGGGGAAATAATTAGCAGCGATTAAACTTGGGGGATTAAAAATAAAATGGGGAGTAAGTGGTGATTGGCCCTCACAAAGGCAGGGCTGCTGGTCCAGCCTTGTTAATTACACGAGGGGGTCTCCATGGAAACCTGACTTGGATGCCTTTATGAACTTGCTTTAATTGTGTGAAATTCTCCCTGCTGTAAAACAGTGCAGCAAAGGGGCTGGAGATGGTGAACTGTATGCCTGGCTGTAGGTTTAAATTGAGGCCACAGGCGCAGTGTTTGGTGGCTGGTGACGAACAGGGAACAGCATAATTTTAGGTGATTCTTCTCCTGGCTGCAACTGAAGGTGAAGGTGTCATTCCTGGTTGGCCCAGAGATAAGCCCTATGTCCCCCTGGGTACCCGAGACTCTCTTTGACAACACATCTACCTCTCCATAGAATGGTTAAAGCAAAGGGTAGCGCCTTTCCTGTGTCCTAGCAGAACTGTAAACATGATAATACCACTTGCTATCAGCCTCTTCTGTCATTAGATGAGCAAAACAAGGCCTGGGGACTAGATCAAACCTGCACAGTTATAACGACAGGTATGGGGCTTGAACCTAGAAAGCGGTGCTCTGGAGCTCACTGCTTCTTGTTTTAGTTGTTGATATTGACAGCTTTACTGAGATACACTCATACACACTATAGTCCATCTGTTTATAAAACATCCAATTCAATGATTTTTAGGATAGTCACAGATCTGTGCAAACATCACTATGGTCAATGTTAGAAACTTCAGCTCAAGGAGAAACCCTTTAGCTATCATCCTGTTATTGCTGTCAGTTTTACAATCCCTGGTCCCTGGGAACCCACTTTCCATCTTTGGGGATTTCCTTGTTCTGGACTTTCATCTGAATGGCTTGTACAATATGTGTCCTTTTTGTGTGTGTTCTGGATTCTTGATTCTTTCGCTTGATGTTTTCAAGGCCCATCCCTGTTGTGGCAGGCATTAGGCCTCCATTCTGTTTGTGGCTGAGTAATATTCTATTGTACCTTGTTTTTCATTTGTTAGTTGAGGAGCATTTGAGCCAAGCCCTCATGTTGACCTCTATTTGGCAGTTAGCTTTCCAAAGGGGACAGTTAAGCGTGGGCCTGGAATTCAGACTCAGGTCTGTCCCCTGAGCTCATGCACATAAAAATAAAACAAGTAGACATCTCATTTAATATTATTAAAGAAATTCAGGACCAGCCTATAATGCAGCAGATTAAAGTGCCTGCTTAGGCAGACACAGAGGTGGGGGGTTCGATCCCAGGGCTTGTTGTGCTGGCCCCGGCCATGGGGTGTGCTGAGAGAGCAATTGAGACTGGGCATGGTAGTGTGTGCCAGTAATCCCAGCACTCGGGAGGCTGAAATACAGGAAGGATCACTACAAGTCCAATCTGTGTAGTGAGACCCCATGGACTCTGTACTAAAATTTTTTTTTTTTTAAAAGAAAGAAATTCATGAAGCTTCTATCCTTTGAAAGCAGAGTTTGGGGGACTAGGGGCAAATGGTGTTTAATTATGTAGAGAAGGAGATCTCTTTAGGACTACAAAGAAATCAGAAGGGTGGTTCCTTCTGAAGAGAGTAGAACTCTAGACCAAATGACCTCAGAAGTCTCTTACCCTCACTACATCTCAGTTTCCTCATCTGTAAAGTAGAAATGATTAAAAACTTGCCATTTTGAATTACTTGAATGATAAATGAGTTAGTATTTGTAGAGGTCACTAGAACAGGGCAAGACACATAGTGAGTATAATAGAAGTGTTTTTTCCTATTATTTCTGTTTTTTTTTTTTTTTTTGCCTAAGAGATGTCTTCTGGGGTGACTCATCTTAGCTCCCCAAGTCAGGGTTGATTTTGTTCTGAGAGACACTCACTGCCCCTCTTTTCTTATGTTAAACCTCGATTTTCCTATCTGGTAAGTTATGAGGATGGCTACGTATGACTACCAATTTCCTCTGCCTCCTTGGATTTTCTGATTGTCTCCCTGGGGCATGGCTTTCTCTGTTCCAAGTGGGGCTTCTCCAGGTCCCCCAGTTGGGGAGTCACTCTGCGACTCCTCTGCGCCTCTCCTGCAATGTACGGATGCAGGATGTGGCTTTGGTGGGCGGCAGCAGAGCCTCTTCGCTTCACCCACATGAAGTCACCAAGCCACTTTATCTTGTTTCATTATCCCAAATATGGGGCTGAGATCTTCTCTCTTGTATGGTGCTGGAGTCCATGTAAAGCATCTCAGAACGGGGGACAGGTACATCTCAATGCACCCTCGCTAGTACGGTCACTGTGCAGCCAGGATCTAGGTGGGAAACCTTGCTCTTTTAAATATCACCACCTCAGCCCCCGTGCCTGCCGCTTATTAAGCAGAGAGTGGCCCTAACAAAGTGTGAGTTTACTGGAGAGAGACCTGCCTGATCTGCACTGCCTCTCAGGCACTGCCTCTGCGTCTCCCACCAAAGTGAGCCACTGCTGGAATTCTAATCACAGCTGCCTGTTCAGGTCACCCGATTCTATGTGTGAGCGAGCAAACTACATGCAGACAGCACTGCCCCCCCAGGCTTGTGGAGCACTTCCACCATCCAGGCAGCGTTCTCTGCTGGGTGACTCTGAGAATGCAAGGCTAACTGGCAGCTCTGCGTATCTCGCTTTGGATAACTAATAGATCTCTTTGCTTGTGGTGTGTTTCAGATCTTATTTTATTTCAGTTCTTGCATCTAACCCTGAGGAAAAAAAATAAAACAATAGACACACAGAAAACCCCAAACTCTATATTTGCATCATGTGATATTAGGAGAGCAGATTAGATAGCATTTGATAGATTTGGCAAAAAGTATCTTTCAATGAATTAAATATAAACGAGGCAATATATACACCAGGCTGAAGTGTTTCCTTCACTTGGATTGTTATGAATTCAATAAGTATTGTATTTTATTATCAGTGTCTAATACATACCAGGGATTTATTCATTTTTGTGGTGCTGGGGTTTGAACTCTAGTATCACATAGAATTAGTAGCTAGCTATACACCCAGCTCTTAATTTTCTTTTCTTTTTTTTTTTTTTTTTCAGAACCGGGGATTGAACTCAGGCCCTTGAGCTTGCCAGGGAAGTGCTTATTCTACTGAGCCATCTCCCTGGCCCTTAGCTCTTAATTTTTTTTTTTTTTTTTAACTTTGAGAAAGGGTCTTGATAAGTAGTCAGGTTCCCCAGGTTGGTCTCAAACTTGCAGTTCTCCTACCTCAGACTATCAGATCCCTCAGCAGTGGGGTTGCAGCAGGAGACCACCACACAAGGCTGCCAAGGGCTTCATGATGCTTCTCTAAGTTGATGCATTCTTTCATGTCCCCTCTCCTCAGTCTAACTTGGGTTGGCCTTAGGCCAGGGGCGGCAGCATGAGCTTTGGACTCACAGCTGGAGACAAGTCTTGCTGTTACACTAATACTGTCACCTGGGGCATGCCACCTCATTTTTCTTGAATCTCAGGCCCCCCATCTGTCAATTGGAGCTTCATGACTCTTACAGTTGTTCTGAGGATTAAACGAAATAGTATTTTAAGAAATGTCTGTCATAGTATCTGCCTCACTATGCGGGTGTTCAGTGATGTTTCCGTCTACCAGTCCTCCCACTGCGTTTTCTATGCGTCCCAGCGCCTGCCTTCATCTCTGCTTGGTTTTCTCCTAGTCATCTTTGATTTTCAGCTCCGATGCTTTTTTGGGAAGCTTCTCCAGAATGCCTAGAATATACTAGATCTTCCTGCTGTCTGCTCTCCTGGCAGCCTGTGCCTGTCTCTCTGCAACACTCATCAAGCCTGAAATGACTTATCTGCCACGAGCCTCGCCCTCTGGGCTGCAGCTTCTGTCACAGCTGAGGCAGTGCTCGTTTTCACCAGTGTGAGCACCCACTAGAAGATACACTAGCAGATGACTCTCAGTATCATAAATTTAAAACAGAAAAGCTGGGACCAATCCAACTGTCCATCAACAGGCAAAGGGATGTAGACAGGATTCAGCAATGAAGGAGAATAAACTACTAATTTGTTCCCCAACATGAATGAATCACAACAACAGGTCCAGTGAAGGTAAGCAGGCACAGAAAAGTATATGCTATATAACTCAGAAGAACTTGAAAACAGGTAAAACCTAAAATCAGCTGAAACTAACTTAAAGAGAAAAAGTGCTTACCTGGGACACACTGAGGTAAGAAGAGTCAAGCAACTTCCTAGACTATAAGGGAATTTTTGAGGCCATGGAAATGCCCTGTATCAGAATTGGGCTGGAGATACTTGTCAAATGTCAATGCATTTATACCTATCACATGTAAGTTATACTTTAGTGAGTTAGTTAAAAATAAAACAAAAAAGTAAAATCAGTTATAGAAGGAAAGAAGAAAAAAGAGGAAGAAAAGGAGCGATCACAAGGAAGGCAAGTGGGTGTCCTGGCTTGAAATCGTTCCCAATCAAAGCCTGAGTTCAGTTTCAGAGTAAGATGTAGCCATGAGTGGAAAATTATTGTTTTCATTACATCAATAAGAAAAATGATAAATTACAAAGATCCTATTTTCAAAGACACTAGAGAGGAGTGGAAGTGAAAGCAGGCTCAATGAGCTCAAATTCCAGGGAGTGAAGAATCCTTACAAATTATGAAAGTCATAAAACAATGGAATGACAGCTCTGAAGTACTAAAACAAACAACAGTAGTGAACAGAAACCTGCCCACCTACAGTTTGGTATTCAGTAAAGATACCCTTCAAGACTGGGAGCAGAGGAAAGACAGTTTCGTACATGCACAGTCTAAAGGCATCTCTCACCACCAGCTGGTGTGGACTGTAAGAAATAATGAAACCGGTCTCAAGGCTCAAGAAGTTGAGTTAGCATAGACATACAGCTACTTTCTTGTAGTTCAATGAGAAGAGAGATTTATATTAATAGTGTTTAGACAAGATATCATGTCTTCATCTTGTACTATGAATAACTACTACAAAAACAACAATATGCAATCTATTAATTACTGTCTTACTAACCTGTTTTAAAACTGTCTCATTGCTGTTTCTTTCTCAATAAAATTAATAAAAAAAAGAAGTTGATTCCAGATGGAAACAGATCCCAGCAAAAAACTGGAGAAGCCAGAAGGGGTAAGTTCATGCATACATTAACAGAATTGACTGAATATTAATAAGCGTTATTAATAACTATGTCTGGTGACTTTACAATAAGCACCGAAAAAGTACCAACTACAGTAAAAAGAATTGACAAGCAAGGTTTTGTCACTTCCTCTCATAAAAGGTGCCTCTTAAGGAACAAAAAGGCACTGTGTGACTGTGTATACATGTGTAAGACAAAAGGCTCAGAGTTTCCTGTAAATCAATAATAAAAGACAAATATTGAAAAAAACTGAAGGTTCAAATATACATTCACATGAGAGAAGTTCACACTGATTTTTTTTTTTTTGTATTTTTTAGGGAAGGGTCTACAAGGAGTTCAGGGTCTCACTCTAGATTGGACTTGTAGTAGACCACCTGTTTACAGCCTCTCAAGAGCTGGGATTACAGGCACACATCTCCACGCCCAGTCTCAATTGCAGTCTCAGTGCACCCTGGGGGCGGGGCCGGCATGGCAGGCCCGGGGATCGAACCCCAGGCTCCTGTGCCTACTTGCAGGTGCTTTAATCCGCTGAACTATTTGGCTAGCCCAACACTGATTCCTAATGTGTGAGTAGATGTTCACCATTATTGGTCACGAGGGAAATGCAAATTAAAGCCACACTGAGGTATCACTAGGCACAAATACGGCAAAAATTTAAGACTAAATGATGTGGAGCCACTGGGGCTATTACCCATGGGATGCTAGAGCATATTTGGGATGCTGGAGGATTATGATGAGGCAAAACATAGCCCTATTCTATGACCTAGGTATTCTTAAGGAAATTTTGTGTATTTTTATGGAAAGGGATGCAAAAGAATGCCCAAGGCGCTTTCCTCCTCTTAGTCCCCAAAAGGAAGCACCCCCTAGATATTCACCATGGGAGGGTGTAAAGAAATGTTTCATAGTGAAATATTACTCACTTGTGAGCAAAAATGAGCTCATGGATACGTGCAGCACCCTGTATTAAACCACAGAGATGCAATAATGAGCAAAATAGGCCAGGCACAGAAGCAATACACTCCATGATTTCAATACATGAAGTACCAGCTAATAAACTATGAAATGATTTTATATGATTGCTACATCTAGAATGGGTACAGTATCGATTTAGGGAGAGACTTCAGAGAATCCTCTAGGATGAAGGCAGTTTTTTTTTTTTTTTTCTTTTTTTTTGTTTTTGCAGTGCTGGGTATTGAACTCAAGACCTTGGGCTTGCTAGGCAGGTGCTTATGCTGCTGAGCTATCTTCCCAGCTCTAACATGTTATTTTCAAGGTTATATAGGTATGTAACATTTAACCATGCTGAACTTAAGATTTAAACATTTAACTGCTATAATTTGCATCTCAAATAATAATGAAAAATCTTACAAAGACTTTTTTTCTCAAATTTTCTGGAATTAATCCAAGTGTAGCATAAAAACATTGTAAAAATATACATGGACATAAATATATAGACATTTAAATAAAATGGAAACATAACAAACATATACACGCCATATGTTACCTAGAATAATTTTGATTTATATTTATTGTTTCAGGGTAGTTAATTAAAAACTTTCCTGTATTTTATTTTGAAAAGTATCCAGTTTGTGCAATAAATTATATGGTCAGACTCATTATACTACACATATGCAATCACTTTTCCCTTCACTGAACTATACGCACTAGGCATATTTTGCCATGTTTATGTGTAGGGAGCTTTTGGAATCATTTCAGTGGATGCATACTGGTGCACAGGGCACATGCAAACGGCTGACTTGTGAATTCCCTATTGACAGAGACTTAGGGCTGTCACCAGTTTATTGATGCTATGATTCAATGTTAATGGAGCAGGTATCAACTGTCTTTGCCATGTCAACATTTAGGGCCTTCTTTTCTTCTCTTCTTCTTCTTCTTCTTCTTCTTCTTCTTCTTCTTCTTCTTCTTCTTCTTCTTCTTCTTCTTCTTCTTCTTCTTCTTCTTCTTCTTCTTCTTCTTTCTTCTTCCTTCTTCTTGTTCTTCTTCTTCCTCCTCCTTTTTCTTCTTCCTCCTCCTCCTCTTCCCCTTCTCCCTCCCTCTTCTTATTCCTCTTCCTCCTCCCTCTCCCTCTTCTTCCTTCTTCTTTCTTCTTCCTTCCCTCCTCCTCCGCCCTCCTCCTTCTTCTTCCTCTTCCTCTTTCTCCTCCTCCGTCTCCTCCTTTTTTTCTTCTTCTTCCTTCTCTTCTTCTTTCTTCCTCCTCCTTCTCCTCCTCCTTCCTCCCTCTTCCTCTCTCCTCTCTCTTCCTCTTCATCTCCCTCTTCTTTCTTCTCCTTCTTCTTTCTCTCTCCCTCTTCCTCCTCTTCCCCCCTTCTCCTCCTCTTCCCCGTCCTCCTTTTTCCCTCTTCTTCCTCTTTGTCCTCCTCCTCCTTCTCTTTTTTTTTCTTCAAATAAAAGCACCTGAACTTCCACTCAGGAGATTTACACCTTTTATGTCTTCAGAGCATGTGGCTTGGGCATGAGTGGCCCTGATCCTTAGGGATGAGTAGTAGCCATGTGAATAATGCCAGGATGTTTTGGGATTCTTGATGTTTCTTTTGAAAGAGAAGAGTTTCTTTTTCTCTCTGTTCTTCGTAACCCAGAAGAATTTAAGACTGGAGATGCTCAGGACCATTTTGATAGTTAAGAGATAGCTCAGTAGAATAAGTGCTTGCCTGGCAAGCACAGGATCCTGGAGAAATGTTCAGTATTTACTAGAGGTGCAAGTACTGCAGAGAGAGAGAGAAAAATAGAGAGAAAGAGTGAGAGAGAGAAATGGCATTCTCATATGAGGATCAAATGACACAAATGAAAAGAGAGAATGAATACAGACAGGAAGATTCTTGATGACTTTGTCTAAGCTTGTTTCAGCTATGCCTGAAACCACATCCCCTTGAGTTTTCTGTACAGAAAAATCTAATTCCTTCTACTTAACCTTCTCTCTTGCTTATGAAAACATTCTTTTTGTTTTACTTGCAACTTCAAGTTGTTTTTTTACAAAATACAGCTGTGGTAACTACCTTCAAATATGCTTATATATATGATGTATGTGTAAGAATATGTGAATATATGTATATATATATATATATATATATATATATATATATATAGTTTTTTTTTTTTTAGACAGAACCGGGGATTGAACTCTGGTCCTTGTGCTTGCCAGGGAAGCACTTACTCTACTGAGCCATCTCCCCGGATATATATATATATATATATATATATATATATATATATATATATGAATATATGTTTAATATGTATATTTAAGTATATGTATAAATATATTCAAAAATATATAACCATATATGTGTATTAGTCCCTATGTGTAAAGTTTATTTTTGGGGACAGCAAAAAATATCTCTGTAGAACCAACAACTCAAAGTGAAGTGACTAAGCAAACGATCTCCATATATTTAAAACCATGCTCCAAACATGTGTAGATCCTCTCTGTCACCACTTGGCAAATTCTACTTTCCTCCCCACCTAGATCTTAGATGTATGTGGCAATGGAGAAATGAGAGAGACACTGGAACTGGCACATCACGACAGAATATGTCTAAATAGCCAGTCAAACGAGGAAAACATGCTGTTGGGAAACTAGAGAGATGCACACTAACACCTTTCCACAGTATGATGTCACATCACACCCATCAAAACAGCTAAGATGAAAAATACTGGAAATACCCAGGTTGCCCTGGGTGCAGAGAACTCAAACTCGCCTGCACTGCCAGTGCCAATATCAGTTGGTGCCTGATATTGTGGAGAACATTCCTCACTGTGGAGAAATGCTCCGCATCTACTAGAGGTGCAAGTATGCGTATTCTCTGGCTGGCAATTGTGCCAGTGGGAAGCCTATGTTGATTTACCAAGATACACAGGCAAGGAAAATGCCATACACATTCATAGCACTTTTGTGGCTGGGAAGATAGCATAGTAGAACAAGTATTTGCCTGACAAGTGCAAGGGCCTAAGTTCAATCCCTGGTTCTGCAAAAAGAAACAAAACAAAACAAACAAACAAACAAACAAACCAAAACACAGAAAAAAATCAAAGTACCATAGTACTTTTGTAAGAACTTTACTTCCTTCTTTTTCTGTGCAAAACCACAATGCCAATGTCTTTCAACAGATAAATGAGGGGCTGGAGAGATGGCTCA
>PVKA01004607.1:58384-97535 GCA_004027165.1 Ctenomys sociabilis
AAAAAAAAAAAAAAAAAAAAAAAAAAAAAAAAAAAAAAAAAAAAAAAAAAAAAAAAAAAAAAAAAAAAAAAAAAAAAAAAAAAAAAAAAAAAAAAAAAAAAAAAAAAAAAAAAAAAAAAAAAAAAAAAAAAAAAAAAAAAAAGATAAATGAAGAAATACATCAGGGTACATTTACATAATAGAATATTGTATAGTGGAAAGAAAGAAAAATTGATAATTACACTCCAAAACATAAATCCTAAAAACATAATGCTGTGCAAATGAAAACAGAGCCATGAGAACCTATACTCTATTATTCATTTATGTGAAGTTCAAAATTCAATGAAATAAATCAAAGGTGCTAGAAATGAGGATGGTAATTACCATGGGAGAGAATGAAGGTCACATCTTGAAGACAGCTTAGGGAGCTCAAGCCATGTTCTGTATTTTTGTATTATAAATAATAAGAAAATTTTAGAAAATCATAAATTATATAGAAATTCAAAAGAAGATGATAGGATATCAACAATAGTTGTTCTATTGCATATTGTTATCTTCAAACAGTTGTTTAGATTACCAGATATAGTGATGCAAAATTGAGCAAAAATTAAGCATTAACTGTTCATTCCAATAAATCAATAAATATTAGTCCTGCAATTATCTCATTTATCATGTATATGTATATCTTTGGTGAGGAGTTTGCATGAATTTTTTCACCATGCAAAAATTCATATAGCTATAAATTTGTATTTGTGTGCTTTTCTCAATATGGGCTGTTTTCAATAAAAATTTTTTAAAACATTTGGGGAAGAATAAAATAATTTGGGAAAGATCCACTAGTGGAAAGAGATTCCCAAGCACACAGGCAAATGTAAAGAGTTGGAAAATTGGTCCTGATGCAATATTGCACTGAAAAAAGGCCAATTCTTCAGGCCTTTGCTGCAAACCCAAAGTGAAGGATCTGAGATATTTCTCATTTGCATTTCTAGGACATTTAATCTCTGAACAGACAGAAGAATAAAGTGAAAAACGGAGCAGCAACCAATAAAGACAGAAAATTTGATGGGAACTTGGGAGTAAAGCTGAACACAGTGTCTGTGCCTAGGGGTTGGCAATGAATTGAGTGCTGTGAAAATTCTGCTGACATTCAGTTCTAGACTTTGGAGGGAAATGTCTCAAAAATCGGGTGAAAGGCTGACATGAGTTCATGGTCAGAGTCTCTAGAAAGAAACATGACATCAGATAGGTGAAGGAGTCTAGACCTAAACTTTTGAATGCAATGAATATGAATAAATATGTATCCTTGTGAATAAAATTAATAAATAATGTGGAGTGAGGTGAGTGGCTAAGTATTGCTCTAATAATGAAGCAAAGGTAAAACAGCAAGGGAATCTTAACTTGTACCCAGCACAAGTGAGCTGAGATACTCAGAGTTATTTTGCCTCAGAGGGCTGGGAGGGTATGTTCTAGAAATAAATGGAACGTTCTAGAATATTCTATAAGAATCCAGCAAACCTAAAGGCAAGAATGAGTGGCAAGTATTAAATAATAGCAGGAGAAATATATTTTAAATAGGATTTGTATTGTTTGGGATAAGTAGATGTGTAAGGATATAATAGATCCACTATTACAGGAAGACCTAGGATTAATTTCTGTAGAAAACATTTGATGAGGCTCCATTAGTATAGTTTTGACTTTTTAAATAATGTATTTAGTACAGAGTCTACAGAGTTTCATCACACAGATCGGACTCGTAATGATCCTCCTGTTTTCACCCTCCCAAGTGCTGGGATTACAGGTGTATGCCACCGTGTCTAGTCTCAATCACTGTCTCAGCTTGCTCCATGGGTGGAACCAGCATAGCACACTGGGGGTTGAATCTCTGGCCCCTGTGTCCGCCTAAGTAGGCACTTTAATCTGCTGAGCTCTCTGGCCAGCCCTTAGTTTTGACCTTTGATGATCCCTAAACATGTGCCTGAGTCCAAGCCAATATATTCATCAACCAACAGGAAAAAAGATACAGAACCTCAGACTGCAGCTGAGTGATAAGCCCACCTCTAGCCAGCTCTCTCAGACCAGTATGGTATATTCTGATTACTCAGGTTACAAAGTCACTAAAAGTAGCTACTACCTTTATCCTCATTTTGCAGAAAGGGAAACTGAAGATTTCACTGAGAGGTGATTTGCCCCTCAAACTCTTACAGTCAGTAAATAGCAGAGCCAGAGCAGACTCCAGGATGAACAAAGATTGTCATCACATTCCCTCACAATGGAGAGGCAGCTGGTTAGATGCCCTTCAAGGTTTCTCTGTACTTCTGTGGTTCCGGATGATGGGAGGAACTGGTGGCTTGGATCATGTTACCTCCTCAGCTGCAAAGAGAAATTCTTGGGCTTGATTTCTGATGGCTTGAGGTCTGCCTCTACCTGAACACAAAGACAGTATCTTAGTGCTTTCTGACCTTGGTAGAAGCGGCAGCAGTGGTTCTCCTAAACCCCTACCTTCCACACAACTGTACCTTTTCTCCTTTGAATCTACCAGGCTCTTCTGGCATCTGCTCTTCCACTCATTTTGGTGCCAATAATATGCTTTGTTGAGAATGAGATTTTGTAAAAGGAGGATAACTATCTGCAGAAACATCGCCTTTTCTATATTTCTGCGTTGTAACTTGATATGAAGTTCTTTATTAAAACCAGTCCTATCCATTCGCCTGAAGCCCCCCTGGGCTCTGTGCTATGGTTGAAAAGAAAGCTTTTCTTTCTCCTTGTTAAAGCAGAAAGACAAACCCTCAGAAACTGCCATTTATACTGAAAAACTCCAGCAGGCTCTTAACTGAAACAACACAGAATAGTGGCCCTGTCATTTACAGCTGGAGACACCCTCGTGATCTTATGCTTTTGCTTTAAAACATCATCTGGACCACTCTGCCATCAATCTTGCCTAATGATCTATTTACCCGCAACACAAAGTTACAGACAGACACCCATTGTAATCGGGGGAAGAAGGCAGGCCAGCAATGAAACCAGGAGGCTGCAAGATCAGACTGCCTGGCAATCGGTCTGAAAGGCAGCCTTTCCAAGTGGCTGGGCTGTCTAAGACCTTTCCTTTTCTCTTTTTAAAGGATGAAACTGTTAGAATAATTATTAGGCATCATGATAGGGTGATTGGGGAGGGAGAGCAGGAGGGAAGGAGAGAGAGAGTCACACCTTCCAATTCTTGGTGAAATTAACACTGTCTTCTGGGGTGTTCCAGTTTTTTTTTTTTTATTTCCTCTGAATAAGAATCAAGGTTTTCTGCCTAGGTGCACCTGGCCTCTGTCCGATGTCACCCATCCTTTTCCTCAGGAACCTTGTGTGCATTAAACTAAGACCCTTTAAGTACCAGAAGAGGATCTCTACCTGCACAGGAAAAGGGTAGTGATATTTGGCTTCCTTGCAGTCAGCCTGTGGGAAGGCCAGGTTCTCAGGTCCAAAAAGAAAGCCAAGGGCTGCTGTGCTTTGTTGGTATAAGACGGCTGAACTTGATGTGACTTCTGTGGATAGGGACATCTGCCCCTAAAATGATCCTATAACTTCTGATGAGCTCAAAAAGTGTTGGCAACAGGAACTTGAACTGTATGGCTGTGGACCGGAGCTGCACTTGGAGAAGCTCAAGAAAATGAAGCCAAATCTCCAACCCAGCAAAGATGAGCTGCTTTGGGCATCTGGCAGAGAAGAAAATTTGGACGTTAGCACCAGATGGGCCTGATTTTAAGTGTCAGCTTCTCTATGCTCTATGAATATAACTCTCTATGACTCTACTACATAAGTCAATTTTCCCCCTGAGCCTCATGTTTTAAAAATCTGTAGAATAGAGGTGAAACACCTTTTGGTAGTGTAGTTATAAGGCCTGGAAATGATGTTTGTAGGTCGGCTGGTATATGGTCAATCCATAGTATATGGTACATTGACAGAACGGTCTGATAGATGGGATGGGTCAGACTGAAAGTACAAGATGCCATAGGGATCAGACTCCAAAAGGCAGTGAGAAGGAACACCTTAAAGGGCTCTTCAAGGCCACTCTAGAAGAATGGGTTTCTCAATCCATGACCACTCACAAGCAAGCAAAAGAATGCGAAGGAAGGAGGGATTTGTGAAGTGACTTCCCCACTACCAGCTTTTATGTTACCTTGACTCTTAACCCTGTGATGAGGCCACTTTACCTTTCACTTCAAAAGGAAAGTGGGAGAAGCCACATGAGATTATCCAAGACCTTAAATTGAGATCCAGTGACCAAAGGCTTATGGACCAACCTCTGAAACCTTCTTGGAAAACCCAGAAGTCAGAGGCAGGACTTGGAATCTTCTGGAATCAGGAGATACAGGTGTAGAGTGGCAACTGTGTCCATGATATGAGAAACTGGGGAAGAATTAGCAGCAGAAGGAATGCCAGGCCAGGGTGCTGCCCACGTGAGGCACAGGAGGCCCAAATGCCATGGGCCTGGTGTTTGCCAACTCTTGGTAAGCCAGGGTTCAAGGAGAGCTGCTAGAAAATGTTGAGGGAATTTTCACTATCTGCAGCAGAGAATTTACAAAAGGCCAAGAGAAGTGCCTGGAGGAAGAGGAGCTTGCTTCAGGCATCTGCTGGAGCCAGCGAGCACAGAGCCACCTTTGCACAGTGCTGATAAGTGCCTTGCAGTGTCTACTGTTTCACTTTCAGCCAATATGGTCAGAAAGGTAAGAGGGCTGTAAGAACTCTGGGTATGGAAAAGGGCATGTCCCACACCTCTCCCAGGATGGCCTGCCTGCCTGAAGCCTCCTGAATAGGAAGAAGAGGGAGGCCACCCTTTGCCCAGAAGGAAGATTGCAGTGTTGCCAAATAACATAAGAAGATGCTTTTAGCTTCTGAACCATGACCGCATTTTGCCACTTAAAGAGGCTGTGAGACTGGCTACCACTCAGGGGTAAACAGTGAGGTACTAGGTCCAGTATTTTATGCACCAAAGAGCTTCCTCTGCTGCAAATATCTAACAGCAGCAATGAGAGGCAGAAATAAAGTTGTGTTCTGATAAGATCCGAGGCTTCTTTCAGTAATGGGTGACATTTGTGACTACTGGATTTGCAGGAGGCAGGATGGAGGCTTCACAGTCTCGAACTCACAGTGACCCTCCTGCCTTAGCTTCCAGAGTGTAGAATGACAGGCATGTGCCCCTACACTCACTAATGATTTTTTTAAGGGAAAGTATATTTATATTTTAGAGAAAGCTGATGTTGGCATTATACTCATATGAGACAGACTAGGGTACACATAGAATACCAAAAGGTAGACTATTAATCATAAATCAATCTCAATTATTGTGTTGGGCCTGGTCTTTATGAACATTGTCTCAAATCTTCATGAGACTCCTGTCATGTCATACCAAGCACCTCAGCATCAGAGAGGGAAAGCAAGTGGCCCTGGATCACAGGGCAGGCAAAGCAGCATCAGAGTGAGGACTCCAAACCATGGTGCAGGTGCTAAGTCAAGAGGCCTTGGAAAAAGTTTGTCTGGTCAGAGAGAAACTGAGCTTGTCCATAGGTGATTTAAATTTCAAGTTATAGTCCCAAGGGAAAGTGGATGGGGAGGGTTAGTGTGGGGGGGCGGGGCACGGCACAAAGAGGTGAGAGAGGTTGGAGGAGCCTGCAGGGTGTCTGCTCCAGTCTGCACAGAACCTGCAGCATCGTCCCCATCCCAGCATTTTTCCAGCCCCTGGGAGGCTGACAGATCTGTGTTCTCTCCAGTTCCTTCGTACCTGTCAACAGGCATTGCTTCCTGAGTTTTGAGAAGCCTCTTTTTCAAAGGTCTAAAAATATCA
The DNA here is from genome assembly GCA_004027165.1 of Ctenomys sociabilis. Classification (NCBI taxonomy): domain Eukaryota; kingdom Metazoa; phylum Chordata; class Mammalia; order Rodentia; family Ctenomyidae; genus Ctenomys; species Ctenomys sociabilis. Next base: position 64,194 of record PVKA01004607.1, read on the forward strand.
AAGAAGCAATGTGATTAGCAGAAGATGGGATCAGCTAATAAGTTTAGCAACATAGGTGAAAGTCACGCGCTAATTGCCTGTTGGGCATTTTCTTCAAGGGCTCTTGGAAATGAAACATTTTAGTCACGTTACCCTGTCGGTTCCTTTTCCTGAATGCATATAAAATAATCAGCACAAGAGCTGTTATCTGTGGAAATGTCAGTGTTCAAATGTCTTAATTCTTGATGCTTGGGAGGTATGGCTTCTACCCCTAAATGGAGCTCCTCACCGAGCACTCTGTAGGTGCTGGGGGCTTGCTTCTCTGAGTGCTGTGTTGTTGGCCCTTCTGAAAATCTGGTGATGCAAGAACCGTTACTATTCCTGAATGGGATATAAGGAACTGAGGCACAGACTGTAAGTTCCCCAAGGTCACACTGTAAGTATTAGGGTGGTGTCTGCATTGATAGGAACACCTGCCATGGGCTGGGAATGCAGCTGTGAACAAAATGTAGCTGTTGTTCAAATGGAATTTGGGGTTGCCCAAGGAGTGAGTGGCCCCACTCAGGGTGAAGAGCTATCCTTGGTCCTGAGAGCAGAGGTGCACAAATATTGAACATTCTAGTGCCAGATCCTGTGTGGAGCTCTGGGGTAGGTACAATTCTCGAAGTCCAGCACAATCTCCTTCTGTAAGGGGCTCCAAACCTATCAGTGCCATTGGAATAAACAGGCTTTTATCATGCCAGCTATGTTTTAGAGTAAATAAAAAATTCAGTGAGTCAGAGCCTGGATTCAGAGTGAATCTATTTAACTTGAATTTTACTCAAATTATTCAACCCAATTAAACTGTTTATGATGATCAACATCTCAGCAACAAATACCCCAGAACCTCATCCCTCATTAGCTGGGCCTATCTGCTTCTCCTTTTTATCTAGCAGGTCTTGGCAGTGTATTGACCCAGGATCAAAATATGCCTTTCTTAGAAAATGTGACTCTAATTAGAAATGGCTTATAAATCCTCATTGAAATGAGCATTAAGTAGAAAGATGAGCCTAAGCCACATCTTCTACACAGGACTTTTTTCTTCTATTCCCTCCCCTTAGCTATAATTCTCTGCCAGAAACTCAATAGTATATTTTAGCAAGAGCTCAAGAAAATGCAAATGTTCTTGTCTGTGGTCCCAGACACATTCTTACTTGTGTTAAAATTCATACTTTTTTTCTGCCAGAGAATTTTTGAATACACTGCCCCAGCAGATGCCCCCTTTAGACATGCTTGTCCACTTCCCCACATGATGACAGCCTGTGAGTCTCATCCTTTCTTTTCTAGGGTTTTTTTTTTTTTTTGACAGGGTCTCACTATGCAGCCCACATTCACAGTGACCCTCCTGCTTCCTGCCTCCCTAGGGCTGGGATTACAGGCACGCGCCACCATGCCCGGACTCCATCGCCAGCTCAGCATACCCGAAGGCGGGGCCGGCATGGCATGCAGAACCAGGAATTGAACCCTCGCCGCTGAGCTTACCTAAGCAAGCGTTTAGTCTGCTGAGCTATACCGCCGGCCCTATCCTTTCTTTTTTTTTGTGCAGGGTTTCACTACGCAGCTTGAACTCATAGTGATCCTCCTGTTTTTAGCCTCTCCAGTGCTGGGATTACAGACTTGGTATACCCACCACGGTTGCCAGCTCAGCATGCCTGGAAGCAAAACCAGCATGGCATGTGGTGCCAGGGATCAAACCCTGGTCCCCATGCTTGCCAAAGCAGATACTTCGTCAACTGAGCTATCTTGCCAGCCCAAGGCTCGTTGTACTAATACAGGCTTTGGATCTCTAATTATTTGGTCCTAGATTCAAGCATCAATTCCATCATCTGCATATCTGGTACCCTAGGTGGGTTAAACAACATCTTCAAGGCTTGGCTTGCTCATCTTGGAAAGTAGGGGTTTGTGCTGGCGACTGCTTTATGTGATTAAAAGGGTTACATTGTACTCACAAATACAAAGTGCCTGCTACATAATAGATAATAAATAAGTTGTAGCCATGGAATCCACAGAACCACAAAACTTACAGGTTAGGTTCTCCACTTCTGCATATGAAGAAAGCAGAGAGGTTAAGTGGCTTGTCCAAAGTCCCACTGCCAGGCAGTGAGAAAAAGGGACTCCAGACCTCCTAACTCTAGGCAAAGGGTGTGTACCTCTTCCACCAGCTGGAGCTCTGACCTCTCCCTTTCCATCACTGGAGAACTTGGCAGAGGTCAGATCATGTGGAATCTTTGAAAACTTATTAAAGACATCCATCCTCATTTTGAGGTGTGTGTGTGTGTGTGTGTGTGTGTGTGTGTGTGTGTGTGTGCACATGGGGGGTATGTGTAATGCATTGTTTTAACCAGGGAAAGGACAGCATCATAGTGATATTGAAAAAGAATATGATGGAAAGAGGGTCAGACTGAGAGTAAAGCTCAGTCAGGAGTTGAAGGAATTGTCCTGACAAGAGCTGATGGCATTAGGGATTAGGCAGTGGCCTCGAGGGGGAGGCAGTGTCCACAGAACACCTCCCTTAGAGCAGAGGCCACAGCCCGCAGGCCACAGATCTGCACAGATGCTGCTCTGTGGCCTGTTAAGGACTAGGGCACAGAGCAGATGAGTGGTGGCTGAGCAAAGAAGCTCCACCTGTGTGCACAGCAGCTCCCCGTCACTCACTCAACTGGCTGCGCTCCACCTCCTATCTGTCATACCAGCAGTGGCACTGGATTCTCGTAGGGGTGCAAACCCTACTGTGAGCTGGGCCTGTGGAGGATCTAGGCTGCAAGCCCCTTTTCTGATCCCGAAGCCCAAAAAGCTGAGAGGCTGGGGACCACCGTCCTAGGGCACCTCAGAGAGTGATGAAGAGGGAGGGGTCACAACTGCACTTCTGAGTATCCAGTGGCGTTATGTATTCACCTGTGTAACTTTTAACCATCAGGCCTTTGATAGTCCTCTGCTAGCGGTTCCCAACCAGGTATGAATTTTTTTTTTAATCCTGAAGACATCTGGCAATGTTTAGACATTTTTGCTTGTCACAAAAATGCTACTGGCACCTCCTGTGTAAGAAGCTGGGGATGTTACTCAACTTCCTGCAATGCGTGGAGCTGCCTATCTGATCCAGAATGTCAATAGTGCTGAGTTGGGGAAATTTCTGTTCTTCTGAGATTCAAATCTTTGAAAGAAGTAACCGCTTTGCAATTATCTAATGCTTTAATGGGAATTTATGGAACAAAGTCCTTTCTAATTTGACAGGCTCCTGTGATAGAAACCTGTGTTTCTATGAAAAGGGCATTAAAGGATTGACCTGCTGGTTCTCTGGAGAATTCTTTCAGACAGTACGCCAGAACCTGCACTTTTTAGCAATTAATTATTAATTAAGTACAAGGTCTTGCTATGCAGGTCAGACTGTTGTGATCCTCCTGTCTCAGCCTCCCCAGCACTGGGGTTATAGGCATGTGCCACCACACCAGTCTTGCTGGCTGGCACAGTGCACCCAGGGTTCCCGTGGCTGGCATGGCATGAGATATTGGGGTTCGAACCTGGGTCCTTTTTGCCAGGCAGGCACTGAGACTGCTGAGATATCTCCCCAGCCCTGCAGCCTGGAGGAGAATTATAATACCCCCCATGCCATCTGTATGTGTTAGAAGATACATTCTAGCTCTGGCTGTGTCTCTCCCAACACCAAGCTTGTATCTAGCCATCATCAAGATTCACATCAAATGGTTTTACTGCTGTGTTTGTATGAAAACGGCATTAAAGGATTGATCTGCTTGTTCTCTGGGGAAGGAGTTTATGGGAATTTATGGAACCAAATTCCTACCTCCACCTCCACCTCCACCTCCACCTGTACTGTACACAACTGGCCCTCTCCTTCAATGGTTTCTGAGTCTATGGCTTCCATCAATCATGGCTCAAAAATGTATGAAAACACTGCACTTGTACTGAACATGTACAAATATCTTGTTATCATTCCCTAAACAATACAGCATGAGAACTGTTTATATGACCTTCACAGTGTGTTTATATGACCTTCACATTGTGTCTATATGATCTTCACATTGTGTACAAATAATCTCCAAATGATTGAATGCATACCAAAGGATGTGTGTAGGTTATACATAAGCCAATACTTTGCCATTTATACAAAGTGCTTATGTAAGATTTTAGTATATCTACAGGGGTCCTGGGGCCACACCCTTCATATACTGAGCGACAACTGCACACTGTCTGTCCTTCTTTTTGGTACTTGTTATTTGCCATCTTGATTCATAGTTAGTTTTGAATATTCTACACCCCAAGTATGCATTCCTAGGGAAAATGCCTCCAGCTGTGATTCATTTCAGTGCCCCAAAGCTCCTGTTACATGACAGGTGTATAATACATGCCTCAAAATACGACCCTAACCACGGTCGGATAACACTCCACCCTTCCTATCACTGAGCCACACAGCCCTGGACTGCCAAACCCATCCCAGGAGCCATCCAACTATCTAATACTCTGACTTTGTGAACCCCAGAAACTGAAACACCTCCAATCTTGCAAACCAATCGCCAGATTCAGATTCTTGAGTTATTGGGAAAAAAAATCACGGATTGCATAAATTTTCCAATTTAGGTAGCAATGTGTTAGATCACATGAAACCCTGCAAAAAAAAAAAAAAAAAAAAAAAAAAAAAGTTCTCAGCAGTGTCTAAAAACAGGAACCAAAAGTGAAAATGCCACCACCTCTCTATAAAAAGTATCCCATCACAGGTGATTATGGTTTTGAATTTAGCTGTCAGAAAGATCGCTGAGAAAAATATATTGGCTTATTCCTCCCAAGGAAGGTTTAATTGGCTTCTGTCGGATTTTATATAAGTGCTTCCTGCCACAGAACCCCATATGGATTCTTGCAGCTCTGGTATCTGGCAGCTGACGGCTGAATCTGGGGAGGCTGAGCGGATGCTGAAAGGGAGTGAAGACGAGATCTTCTTCGGCAGATGTGTAGAACCTTGTCTAAGCAGAACTGCCTCAAGCGCTGTGAGACACAGGGAAAGCGCCGTCACCAGGGAGCGCAGGCGGCACACATTCCACAGGCCTGCGTCCCTCTGTGCATCACTTCCTAGGAGTATGTTCTTGCATTTCCAGGATAGCACCCTGCCTAGCCATCGCCACTCACGTCTGCGTCCCTAACATCCAGAAGTTCGCCAGCACACACCGGGAGCTCTGTGTCTATCAGTTGAATGAATGAACGTTCCAGTAGGGGACTCTACTATTCTGGTCCCCACAGCCTTTTGAGGAGTTTTTCAAAGTAGCACAATTGGCAAATACCTGTAACTTTACCAAGACTAGTTATTGTGTAGGGTAAGGAAGAAAGGGAAAACAGTTCTTTATTTTGGGAGTTAATCTCTGGCAGGGTATAGCTTGGAACTCTTTGATGTTTGAAATTTCATGAAGTAACTTGGACTAGTTCATGTTGATTCGTCTATCCGACACTCATCTTCAATATTAACACCTTTCCCTTGCTTCTGCTTTCTATATTCTTATATATACACATACTTGACCAATCACTTTTGCACTAAGAAAAGGATGACAATAATTTTCTGGCAAATGAGACAAGAGGAAGTGAACTGGGAAGATTCTTCTCTTTGCTTAGGAAAAGACACACACACAGCTCTTGATCTGCAATTTTCCTTTTCTTGCTGGAATATGTATGTGATTGCTGGAGCTGGCATAGCTGCTTTATAATCATTAGGAAAAAGTCTCTCTCTACCCTGACATTAGTGAGCTTCTAATGTGCCAGTAGTCATTCACCTCCAGATTTCTTATATGAGAAAAGTAAATTCATATTTATTTCAGTGGCTTTGCAGTTTTTCTCCTACAGCCAGAAATTTTTCTAATTGGTACATAGTTCATGTATCTTTCTTATTACCTTTTTTTTTTAAAAAAAATGTATTCAATACAGGGTCTCACTACACAGATTGGATTTGTGATCCTCCTGTTTTCAGCCACACCAGCACTGGGATTATAGACATGGGCCACCACGCCCAGGCTCAGTCTCTGGCTCAGTGTGCCCTAGGGGCAGGGCCAGTGCAGCGTATGGGACTGCTGATTGGAACTCTGGTCCCTGCGCTTGCCAAAGCAGGCACTTAGTCTGCTGAGCTATCTTGCTGGCCCTTACCTTTTGGTTCTTTATAGGATTCAGATGTGTAATGAGATTGGATTGAGTGTTCAATCATAGGATTCAAATATTGACTAGGGTACTCCTTCCTCCCTCCTTCCCCTTCCCCTTCTTTTCTTCCCTTACTTTCCTTTCTCTCTAGTTTTTGAGATAAGGTCTCACTATGTTGCCAAGGTTGGACTTCAACTCATGGTCCTCTAGCCTCAGCCTCTTGGGTAGCTGGGATTGCAGCTGTGTACCACCATGCCCAGGGTCTAGCAGTCTGCTGGGTAGTGAGTTGGAAGGGGCAGTGACAAGATGATAGACCAGGAAGAATCTCAGATATGGAGAAGAGCTGGGCCTCCTTCCCCACTCCAGCCCTGGGTACAACTTCCTTTGACCTTTCCTGCCCCCACAAGGGAGCCTCCAATCAGCTCCTTGTATGTCACTACACCTGCCCCTCAAACTCCACCCCTGGCTAAAGTCCATAAAGTCTCAGGCTCCCTGTCTCAGGTCAGAGGATCTGCCCATCTCCCTTCCCTGGGCCCTTTCTGTGTGTTTGGAATTAATAAAGGCTTTCTCTCCCCCTATTTCTGCTTCTCTGCTGTGCCACTGCCACCACCACTGCTATTACTGCTGCCTCTAAAATCTATCAAATAGAAGGGTTTCCAACCTTTGTTCATTAATAAGGAGCCCCCAGTAATCTTCATAGTCTCTTGGAAGACATCCCCAATAATCAATTATGACAAAAGATAGTTTTTTTCAGAAAAAAAGGTTTCCCATGTATATGGTAATTCATTAGTGTTAACCTCATGGTGGATTAAGTGTATTTGTGATTGTGGATGTACAAGTCTTCCAAAGTATAAAACGAAGATTGGTTATTGTGATAAGGCTTTTCTTGTATGCATTAAAGAACAACAAATTAGGTGAAAGATTCTTATGTATTAGAGATGATTGGTTAAAACGCTATATTGTGTCAAAATGAAAGTTTAAGTATGTCGTAAAATGTCATCAGGATTGTCATGCTACAATGTAATATATGGTTCTGATTTCTAAATCTTAGTATTAAAATTTGTAACTATTGTCTGTTAACATTCTATAAGGATTTAAATGTTAAGATATTGATGTTTGTTAGACAATAACAGCTTTATTTTATATCTAAGGTGTTTGATATTCAGATAAGATAGTAATATTAAGCTTGCTGTCTCCATTACAAGATAATGTCATTAAGCTTCTCTCCTGGATGTTTAACAAGTGAGGTTTGGAGATCAGAAATTAGAGAGAGATACGGGCTAAGAGGATAGCCAGTATTTTGGCCTTAATCCTCAGAGGTCAGTGAGTACTAAGAGCACAAGAGAATCTCACTGTGACATCCTCTAACTCAGTTGAGTCCCTCCTTTTCTGATCAAGGAGATTATGGGACCACAGAGGAAAGTGGTTAACAATGTATAGTGTGCCTAAGGGGAGTCACTTGAAGAAAAAAAAAATCTGTCAAGCTTTTACAAAAAGTAACTTGGTCAAGCAATGGCCATGATTCATCCAGATGGCTGACACTGACAGAACTAGGAAACGATGTACCTTGTTCCAAGGTAAATCCTGAGCAGATTTAAATGACCTTGATAGACAGCAAATTGATTAATACAGGTCTCACTTTAACTTGGTTTTAACCATCCAGTAGAAAATTGTAACCATGAGCTGTAAAAAAGCAATGATATAGTAATATGCTAGCTGTACAAGTTTCAAATTTCTAACAACTTCTGACACTTGCCAGCTGTACTGGTAACTCACTACTATTATGCACTATTGGACTATATAGGATAAATTGCTATATACAGGTACCCAAAATCTTTGGACTGGCATCAAGAACAAAAAGGTCTTCTACAGAGATTTCCAAACACAGTTTGTCCAGCTGCAAGGGAACACCCATCATTCACACAGAAAAACAGTAAAGGGAGAGATACTGGGAGCCTGAAGCTGGAAACTGATCATATGTGGGAGGGCAGGACAAGGCCAGTGTGCCTAAAGCAGTCAGGCTACCTCGGTCTTGAGAAACATGTCCTATCTGGTGAGTTTCAGCCGTTAGTCATTAAGCAACCTTGTGTTCCCTGATACTAACTTTGCAATGATATAAATAAATGCCCCTACTGTTATTCTTGGGGTCCTTTGCCAATCAGGCATAGGCTACCAGCTGACCCCCCCTTCCCCCCAAAAAAAGAAAAGAAAAATGCCTAGACCTGATTCATTCATTCTGCCCTCAGGCTGGGTCGACCTCTCCTTGAATGGTGAACTCCGTTTTAGGACTTTCCCATTAACACTCGGTCTCCTCTAGTCTTCACATTAGTGGTGGCAGCGGCATTCACATTTAGAGAAGTCAGGGAGGCAAAAGAAATAATACCCACTGCTGCCACTTGTCAGACATTAACGATGTACTTGATAATTACAGTGAGTGTTTCACATGCATTGTTTTATTTAATCCTTCCAAAATCCTAGGCCATCGATCCTGTTATTATTCAATCCACTCATGAAATGTCACACCAGAGTGTCAAAAGGAGATGCAGCAGCTTGTGTCATACCAATCTGACCATGATACCTCCCCACCCCCCATGCACAGCAGCTGCCCCTCCACAGATGGGACAAAGAGCTTGCAAGCTTCATTGTTCCGGGCACAAAGAGAGCAGGGCTATTGCTCTTCTGTTGTCAGGAGGCAATGAACTAGCGCCACGATCCTTCTGTGCAAACTGATTTATCATGAAGGGGCCCTGCCTGTCACGTGGGACTGTAATTAGACACAGTAAGATTGCTAAGGCGGCCATTACCAATGCAGAGCATCAGGCCACTGGGAGAAAACTTAAAAACTAAATCAAAAGACCCTGAGTCCCGCAAATTGTCACCTAGAGTGACAATGGAATCAGGAGAACCCCTGGTGGAGTGAAAAGGACTCTGTTATTTTCCTGGCCTGAATCCTGACTAATACAAAAACAGAGGTACAGCTGACAGATTCTTCAGAATAAAATCCCAAGTGGTCCTAAGGAGATTTTCCTTTTCTTTTCTTAAAAGGAAATCAGTTATCCTGTGCAGGAGGTGTGGTTATTCATGGTTAGAGCCTAGAGAAATCGCTTGATTCTGAGCTCACTTTTAACAAAGACCCATGGGTCAGCAGACTTTAGAATTTACCTCTGCAAGCTCCAGTTTCTTCTATCTGGACAGGAAGGAAGAGTATTTCATGTTTTAGTGGGCATATACTGTGCTGGGATTCAAGATTTCTCTTGCTGGGGGAAGGTCTTTTAAAAAAAATTGTGCTGATTCTCCTGTTCAGCTTCTGGGCAGACCAGCTGGGCTCAGAGCAGGATGGTCCAAGCTCTTTCTGAGCAGACTAAGCCTCATCAGTCAGAGGAGGGGAGGGAGGTGCCCCATGCAGCTCTCCTCCCTACCTGAGACTCTGCTGGCTTTCCCCTCTTTTCCCTGCACCTCCAGCTCACTCCTCAGTGGACTGCTAGACCATGTCGTTCTTCAAGCCTCAGTCTACCCAGGCACAAGAGGGAGCAAACAACATACATCTATCATAGTCACCAAGTGGCTAATATTCAAAAGTGCTGACACTGTGCCAGGCTCTGGTCTAAAAGCTTTACCCAACCAAATCATATTTTTCCACAACAGTCTTATAAGGACGGAGCATTTTTAGCCATGATCTATCTACTCTGTGATGCACAATTTCTCTCCTCGTTTTATCATCTCCCAAACTGGGACACATCTCATCATCTCGTTAATTGCTACAGTTTTTTTTTTTCTCTTAATGACACAAAAATTAAGATGCATTTTGACATGAGGACTTCCCAGAACAGATCAGATAAAACATGAAGCACATGCTTCTACAGAAAAGGAGACTGAGGCTGAGAGGAACTGATTTGCCCCGAGATACCTAACCTAGGAAGTGGCAGGGTTGGGATTGCCCTCCAAATAGCTTGCTAAAGAATTTGCTGTTTCAGTCATTCTTCTAAAAGACAGAAACTAAGACTCCCAGCCTGCTTCCTGGAAGTCTTAAGATTGGCCCACCTGAAGGATAGTTTTTCTCATTGAGTTTTCAGGACAGCAAAGTGGAAACTTGGAGGCACCAAGAAACAGGGTATATATAAAATATTCCATACCTTGATCATTTTTGCCAAATGCTATTGCTACACAGCCATTCTTTAGAATGTGGGGCCATAAGGGGTTCTTTGTGTCCTTCTTTCCTAGATTTCTTCCAAGACAGAAGTCGTTCATCCCCAGTGACCCTCCTCACAACCTGCTTTTTCCTCCACCATGGCTAACTGTACTAGAATCCTCTTTTGTTTCCATGAGAAACAAAGTTACAAGGGCTACCTTAAACAGACCTTCCAAGGTAGGGGCAAGCTGGGAAATTTTTCCATCAAAGACCTTTACGTGGAGGCTTTGCATATTTATATCTCTTCTGTTGAAAACAAAGCCATGGAAAGAAGTGGCACAAGGTGGCCACCAGCATGACATTATCTAGACTATGGCAACCTCCATCCCTGTGAGAAGGATAAAGGGCTAGTTTTAGAGGATGAAGGGATGCTTTCTGGGGTTTTCCTCAGGGCCATCTATGATACTAACATGCAGAAGGCTAGTAGTGCTGCCACACAATTCACAGTGGCCACGCCTTCCTCCTTCTGAGATGCCAGGTGCTCCCTTGCATTCTTCCTTGGTGGACATTTATCTGTCTATCCCACTTTTAAAAATTCTCTTTTTGAGTCCAGGTGTGGTGGTGCATGCATGGAATCCCAGTGCTGGGGAGGCTGAGACAGGAGGATCATTATGAGCCCAGGCTGCATGTAGTGAGACCCTGTACCAAATACATTAAAAAAAATTCTCTTTTTAAAGGTATCATATCCCTTTCCCCTACCCCAAACAATCTGATTATGCCTTGGAACTGCCTTTTTTTATTCCTTCTGGCACTGGTCATGAAAGGAGATAATAGTGGATTAGCTTGGTGGGAGAGAGAGAAGATCTTGGTGAGTGCTGGAGAAGATCTGAGTTTGAATCGTATCTCAGCTCTGCTGGTTGGGTGCCCCTGGGGAGAGACCTGTCCTCTCCGAGTCTTGACTTCTAGTAGTTAATAATTTGAATGGATTATAGGAGGTGCCACAGATAGCCCAATGAAGTCAGGGCTTTGTCTGAGAAGGTGACACACTGTGAATATTCAGTACCAATAACCATTGTCATTGTGGGACCAAGTGATTAGTCGTATTTGCTCTGGAAATCAATCTTTTATCCTGGTTTGTTAATTTCTAGTTACCCTCGATTAGATTCATCAGTGTTTCCTGGTAGCTCACAAGAGCTGAAGTTCTAAAAGGTATGACCTTTGAATGAAACCAGGGACACCCCAGGGTCTTCATTGTACCCAGAAAGCAGGGTGGAGGCAGAAAGATTTAGTGAAGGGGTTGTGCCCCACTCTGAGCTTTTCCTACTGTCCTCTGGATCCTTCTTCCCATCTCCAGTTTCCCAAGAACCTCCTCTTACTCTCCTCCCAGAAGAGACCAGATCTTTACTAGCTCTAGATCCACATCCGTATGCTTCATCTCTATCCCTGGATGGAAAACTTGGATACATATCTATCCCTGCTGCATAATTTGGATACACGGCTTCGTTTTTGCCCACATATAGTACATACACCAGCCTCCCCACCCGCTCTCTCTTTCCTTTACCCCACAAAATTCTTAGATACTTTCCACCACTAATCACCACTCATATAATGATCCCTTCTCTCACTGCCCATTCTAAGAACACACATTAGAGAGTTAAGATTCTTCGAAGTCTCATTTTTCATCACATCAAATTTGTAGCACATATCAAGGATTCATTACATCTTCATCAAATGAATAAAATTACAATAAAATAAAAATCTAGAGAGTGCTTAGTGTGTATCAGGAAGTGTTCTAGGAGTGTTGGGCATGTATCTGATTTCATTTAATGCTCAGAGAAATTCCATGAAGAGGTATAACATTATCCCATTTTGCAGATGTCAACACTAAGGCAGAGAAGTTCTGTGATTTGTTCAAGGTCACGAGGATGCTAAGGGGCAAGTTCAGGGCAAACTGAAGCTGTGTGTGTCTGCTACCTCTGCTCTGACACACTAGTGACTGAAATATCCATCTTACTTTTCTCTCTTGCTCTTCAGATTCAGTCCCAGAATGGGCTGCTCTGGATTGATCACATTTCTGTGTAAACTGTATCTGATGAGATAGCTCAGTGGACTAAGAGCATGCTTGGGCAAACACAGGAACTGGGGTTTGATCTCAGGGCCGAAAGCTGTGCTGGCCCCGCCCCTGCCCCAGGCATGCTGAGCTGGCAACTGAGTCTGGGCATGGTGGCACATGCCTGTGATCTCAGCACTTGGAGGCTGAAAACAGGAGGGTCACTACGAATCTGAGCTGCATAGTGAGACCTTGTATTAAATACACACAAAAATAATAATAAAAAAGCTGCATCTTACACAGTGAGCTCACTAAGAGGGCTGAGCAGAGAGGGGTGCACCAATATGAGTTAATCTTTTGAGAAGAGCAACTTGAGGTGCTCTCGACTACATAGAAAGTGCTGGTGAGTTATAAAACTGTAAGCTCCCTTGTGTACACTGCGTTCCCCCAGAGCACGCTTCTGGGGCATAATTATGGGATGCAAGTTTGTTGCCCTGGGAGCGGACCAGTATGGGTGAACACTACCCCTCTTTCCCTCTCCATCAACCTCTGATGATGTAGGGACCGAAGCTTCTACACCAAGGCATGCTTATCATTGTGGCTGACTTCGTTATAACCACTTCCAACAAAATCCTTAATGCTAGCCCTCTAGCACATGCTGATTTGTCCTTATCATTTAAATCAACAGCACAATTTCATGTCTGGCATATAAATTAGCAAATGTTAACATCACGCTGGATGATTTCCATATCTGACTTCATTTGTTCCCCACACTATCTCCGCCTAATGTTCCTGCTCTCATTCTTTACTCAGGAAGAAATAAAGGTTCAAGGATGCCAAGTGGCTTGTTTATTGCCACAAAGCTAGTGAGTAGCAAACCCCACCGTCAAACTCAGAACTTTGACAATCCACAGCCTGTCCACAGAGAAGAACAATATCTCCCAAACCAAGTGGATCTCTGAAAAGAAGTTCTGTGATAGTAAACCTACAATTTATCTCAATTTTTTTTTCCTGATGTTCTACAGTGTCATTGCTGATTTATTCCATCAGTTTGGAATTACTGGATAATAGGAAGGCCCCGCTCAGTGTTCTGATTCATGTTTTCATTCTTTGTGAGAAACCAACCACTGATAGGAACAGAGAAGTGTCTCCACAATTTAATTACACCACTGCTCTTCTCTCTTCTCCTCTCCCTTGCTTGTCTGGAAGCTAACTCCTAATTCACTGGTGGTGGAAAACATAAGTTTTCTGCAGAGAGGGGGGACTTACCTGTGCCGGATGAGGTAGGCTGGGTAAGCTCTGCATCCCTTTAGTAGTTGGTACCTTGGTCATCTTGGAAATCCTTCAGGCTTTACCTGATGCCAACCAAGGAAAGATTTTCTTTGAATCTACTTCAGCGGCCACCAGTGTGAAAGGTTTCAAAAGTTTCTCCGAGGAACATGTACTGGGACAGCAAGTCATCTAGCTATCTCACAAACAGGATGAGGAAGTCCAGATAGGGTAGAGTCGAGGAACCATGGAAGTATTTATTTTTTAGAAATTTAAAAACTTTTAAGATTTTGCCCCTCTGTAGCAGGGAATCTTTTTCTCCTATAAACAAAATAAGATATGAAGTAATAGAAATAAAACTTCACTGACAAAAATCCCCATCTGCCAGTGCCCGGGAACTAAGGGGGCCCATTAATGAGCTTAGCTGAGCACTGCATGGAGGGAAAAACCAGAGCCTCAGACAGTGCCAAACGGCCTACTGCGTTACCAGGCAACAGGACGCCATGGGGGACTTCCTCATTGGCTGGGACTAGTGGAGGCGGAGTCATGAACTGCCAAGCTGCTGGGATTCTGGATCAGGTGCTGGCTGGCAGAAGAGCCAGTGTCCAACCTCTTGTTTTTTCCTCCCAAGCCTGCTGCCCCAACCCTCTTCACCTAACGACAAGACTTCTCCCTTTAAAGCCATGATTTCTCCTTCCTTTAACCTTTTTGCCCCTGAGGGCCCTTTCGCTCTGAGTTGTGCAACAGATTGTGTGGATTTAGCCTTCAAAATTCTTCACCTGTGATACTTACTTCTCTTCTCCCCCATCTGAAAAACTTCTACTCATCCTCCAGAGTCTACATACAGATTTATGCGTACACATACATAGAATACACGAGTGTTCATGTATGAATAAAAATATATATATGTGCATACCATTTACTATGAGCTGAAAGCGTACTAACTGCTCTTCTAAGTATTTTACATTGAAATGTTAGCAGAATCTAAATAGAACTCTTTAAGATGGGTTTTTCTCATCTTATTTTGGGGATTGGGGCACATGAGATGATATATTTTAGGTCACATGGTACATATATGAGCTGAAATTTAAAGCCAGTACTGTTTGATTTAAAATCCAAACTCTTAGCCACCTAGCTGCATGACTTGGGGTAAGGTATCTAATTATGCTGAACTTTGGCTTCCATGTCTTTAAAATGGTGATAATAAATTTATCACAGGTTCATAAGGATTAAAGTATAACATCTAGAACATATGGGGAGTCCTGGTTGAGTATTATTATTGAGCATTATTATTATTCTTTGACATGCTTCCCATACTGCACTGGGTTAATTTCACACAGATATCAACACTAACCAATATTTATTGATCAATTGCTCTGTGCCAGGTCCTGTGCTAAGCACTTTGCATACATTAATTCATTTAATTCTTCCAATAACCCTACAGGATAGGTTCCGAGCCTGCTGCAAATTTATAGCTTATGCTTTGATTTGCATGCCTTGTCCTTGCCATATTTTACACTGCATAAGTCTAGTTTATGTTTCATCCCAAAACCTTGAGCTGTTGGGGATTATATCATCATAGCCTCGCTTACTTTAGAAGGCATCCATTGAAAGATGACAATCTACAGAATGCAAAACGCCTCGTTATGAAGCTCCAGATGATGCAGGCTAGAAGTCATTATTTTCTCACCATTGTCTGCAGGCTGAGTTTGACCTTCCCTTTCATAGGAAATTTTGGTCCTCCTGCTTCCTTTGTGGTAAATATTAAGCAATGAGCAAGTGCTTTCAGAACGATGCTGATAAACAGAATCATGCTCAAAGATGGGACTGGGAACAAGGGGATGAGAAAACAAGTGAGAATAGTAAATGTTCAGCCCTGGACAGAACAAAGAGCTGTATTCTTATAGTTTTTTTTCAGGAGAAGAAGGGCTCAACAAGTTCCCAGAATAGAGGCAATATTTTCCTGGTAGGAGAGTTTGGACTATATTTGAGAAAATATGTACACAGCAGAGCATCATTTTAAAGGGTGTGAGGTCTGGAGTTAAACTGACTTGGTCACTGAGCAGCCTCACAGATAATAACTCTCAAAGGACTGTAATGAAAACCAAAAAGGATAATCCATGCAAAGCATAATGTCTAGCACAAAGGAAGTTCTCAGTGCATGCTAGCTCTGTACCTGTCAAAGCCAGGTAAGCACTAGAGATAGAAAAGGCTCTGAAATTAAAAGAGCTTGTGTTGAAATCTGAGTCCTGCCACTTGCTGGGCACAAGGCTCACTTCTCCGAGCCACAATTTTATCATGTACAGAAAATTCATGTATGAGATAGTTATGCCCAATTTATACCTGTTACTGCGGGTACTAAGTAAAATGGTAAATATATGGAGCTACTTGCCCAGAAAGGACAGTGCATGTTATCCTCTTTCTCTGTCTATGAAGGGCTACATTACACCAGGCAGGAATGAGCTTCCAGCCACCTCCCAGAAGTATTTCTGATGTGGCTTTTTAAGGGTTGAGAAGTCTGAAATGATCACTGAGGGGGTGTTAGGTACTTAAGTCTCTTTCCAAATTTCACTGAGGCAATATGGCATGTTAATTAAGCCAGTGTTTAAATCTGAAGTTTGCCAACTACCAGTTGTGTGACTTCACCCAAATAATGTTTTCTCATTAGAAAATAAGGTCAATAGCACATATGTGAGAGTGACTACGTGCTCAGAACACTCAGCACTGTATCTGGCACATATGAAATGTTCAGTAAAACTTAGCTATTGTTAGCTTATGATTGAATAAATACATTTTCTAGATCAGTCTAGTGTTTTGGAGAGTCAGCTGGTTAATGAGAACAACTCTTTAGTCTCATAGTATTTTCTAATCTAGTGGTTTGGAAAACACACACACACAAACACACACACACACACACACACACACACACAATGAAAGAACAACAACACAAAAGGGTATCTTAGATTATTTTAAGAAGAAAATTCCAGAATGGGATAATGTGTGTGTGTGCTCATCATTTAGATGAGGTATGAGTGTCACCCAAAGTTTCAGGTGCTGAGGGCTTGGTCCTCTTATATGGTACATGGAGGTGTTGGGACCTTTATGATGTGGATAATACTGGGTCATGGGGATGCTGCCCTCAGAAGGAAATATCTTGTTTTTGTGGTACCAGTGTTGGTTCTTATGAAAGGATTGCTTCAAAAGGACAAGCAAAGTCTCTTTCCATTCTCTCTGCCTTTGTCTTCACATTTAATCTCATAGTTTCCTGTCATGGTTTCACTCACCATCATATGATGCAACCAGGGGGCCTTCACCAGAGCCAACACCATGTTGCTTGGACTTTCAGCCTCTGAAGCTATAATTAATTTCTTTCCCTTGTAAGTTACCCAGCTTTAGGTATTCTTTTATTACAATGGATAAAGACTAATAAAATGTGCAACATATTTATTATAGATAACAATACAAAGGCAAGGGATGTGGAGAAGGTGGGGAAAGTCTGTTGAATGAGGGAAAAAGGAAGAAAGGAATCTATGTACAATGATATACAAATACATAAGAATTTACAGGATGGGCTTACAATGGCCACCCACAGTCAGTGAAGGATGAATGCAGAGAGTTTGTCTGCACACTGGAGGTCAAAGGAGTCAGTTGAAGGTCCGGAGCTCATGTTAGTGCCATGTGAAAATCCATATCAGGAGGCCAATGGGGCTGCAATGGAAGGCTAAAGAGTTTGTTCCAGAAGGCTGAAGTCTGTGTTGGAAGCCAGGAAATTACATCCAAGGTGAAGGCAAAGACTGGAGCTCCTCTGAGGGAACAGAAGAAAATCTATCTTTCTTCATTTGTCCTGCATACCAAGCAGGTGACAAGCAGCCTTTGGGTGGTGGCATATCTTAGGGTAAAGAAATGCTGAGCCTATTCAATTGAGCTTCTCTTACCAAATTGACACAATCAGTCAACCAATGCAGAAGGGTTGAACAGGAGGAGCAACACATAGAGACAAAGTTCTGACAAAGTCTTGGCCAGGCCAATGGGAGCCTCTGAGCCCAAGTTACCTGCTAGCTCAATGCTCCATCAGGCTGAGGGGAGGAACCTCACCTGCTCAGATACCAACTGAGAATACATGTGGTGGGGCAGAGGATGTAGCATCTGCCAATCTACTATGCTCCTATGCTTTGCAGCGTTCTTCCTGTGAGAAACCCAAGCTGGATACCTCCATAGTCACATGATGGGTCGTTTGTGCTGCCTAGGTCTGCTTCAGGAATCACGACCTCCTTCAAGGCTCCTTTCTTCTTGAGGGAAAACTTTTCAAAAAAAAGGAGTAAACTCTAGCGCTATCACTGCTGCTGGTCTTGAAGATGAGCCTAGTGTTCTGCCTCTTTCTTCTTCACTATCTAGTCTAAATTCCACTCCCCCATAGCTGCTTCCTCTGCATGTTATGGTGGCTCTGTTAAAGGTGTGAACACCGTCTTCATTCTTGAAACTTATTGCCTAAGTTTCTCATGGATTCTTCCCTACCTTTATTGTACAATTGTTGATAAGAGTCAATTGTCCTTAATGAAATGGTGACTGCTTTTCTCCATGTGTAGTTCCTAGACATCAGAGTTCAAAGTTCCCTGTGTCACTTGTAGCTCATAGTCAATAAAATTCTTGCCTTGTCCCATAGTACAAGCGCATTCACTTTGGGAACCTGGTCCTTTAACATTGCAGAGCCCCCAAGATGTGGACATGAGAACCTATTGCCTCAGTGAAGCATTAGAAGTGAAGGGCAATGGCATCGTGTTTCTACCACTTGATCCCCGAGTCTCTGTGTGGGTACTGTTGGAGACATAATGGCATGCGGAGGTCTCAGATTTGATGCACATACTTCAAATTATAATGCATCCTATGATGTGTTGCTTTTGAGCAGATGCTTCAGCTCTGCCTTCAATACATGGGTGGAAGACTGCATCCAGCTGCTTCTGAGTCCTGTCAGGACTCCATTCCATGGCTACTAGAAGGTAGGTTTCTAGTGCTTACATTTCTGTGGGCATAGAGGACAGAGATAGTACCAGACATTGTCAACACCCAGTGCCTTCTTCCTTAATTCTCGTGGTTTTCAAGGAGAGTTCTCCACTAAAATTTTGTCTGAAATCTCTCCTTGGCTAAAGCACATATTCTTAAATGTTTTTGACTCATGGAACCCTTTGATTTTCAGTAATTTTTTTTATAGCATCTCTAAGTTGAAATATCCCTCTCACTAGATCAGCCCACACAACTTTTTAAGTATTTATATGCTAATTATATAGTAGTTATCTGAAAATTTAATACCCACAAATCAAGAGAAAATAATATGTGCTTGATTCTTAAACAGTCGCAATTTCTTACCAGTGGGAAAGTACACTATGATACTTAACAAACTTTGGGATCGGATTGGACACCTCACCTTCATTTTCTGTAGCTCACTAATTTTTGTGCAAATTTCCCTTTCTACTACAGCAATCCACTACATTCAGTTTTCTTTTTAAAAATATGTTATAGTGAAAGAACTTTTGTGCAATCTTCTACTGAAATTGAGTCTGTCACTCAGCTAGAGCTCATCTCACAGACTATCATAGTCTGAGTGGTTTCAATAACAAAGAATATTTTCCCACCAGAGTTTGGAGAATTAACGTCTAAGACCAGGGCTTTCCCAAGGTTGATTCCTTCTGAGGCTTCACTTCTTGGCTTGCAGATAGTTTTCTTCCTTCTGGGTTCTCCTGGTCTTTCCTGTGTTGCTTAGGTCCAGATTTCTCTTCTTCTGAGTTCCACAGCCTGGCCTTGGAGTTGGGATCCTCCTGCAACAGCCTTCCAAAGGAATTATATTTTATAGGCATGCACCTTAATACTGAGATTTGGGGTTCAAATCTCTTAGAACAGCACTAACACTACTATATTAAGTCCCATATTAAAGACCTTATTTTAAATTAATTGCCTCAGGAAAGACCTGGTTTCCAAATAAGGTCATATTTTGAGATAAAAAGGGTTAGGACTTCAACATACAAATTTGAGGCTCAGAGAGTAGAGGGCACAGTTCTGTCTACAATGCTCAGCTACTTCAAGCTAGTGTCCCATATAAGGTTCAACAGATATTTCTATTTATACTTCAAAAAATTAAACATAGAGCTTTTTTACCTGTAGATCTGCACCAGAGGCTCATGCCATCATTGCAGAAGGTAGGCAGACACCGGGCCACTACAGAGACCTGATGAGTCCTGCCTCACACAGTCTCAGGAGCTCTGCTGAGCTTCAACCTGCCTCCATCTTCCTTGGAGCCTTCCCGAACTTTGGTTCCTCTCACTCTACACCATGGCAGAAGTCATACTGAACCCTGCATTGTGGGAGCTCTGACTAACCCACCTTGCTCCCTCACTGTTGTGGGAGCCTTGCTGACTTGAAAGCTGCCTCTTTCCATTGATGCCGAATCCATATGAACATTGGGAGCCTCAAAAATATCAAAAGGAAGGAACAAAAAGCAATCTCAGACCTCCAGCCCAACCAGAATAAGTCCAGGAGACAAGGATAGAAGAACTTGGAAGTCACGTATCTAAAATTTCTGAAATGATAGCAACTGAAGCGAAGAAACAAGGGCATCAGGCTATAGAAGTAATCAGATCAGAAATAATCTCTCATGTTAGAAAAAGAAATGATATACATAATGAAAAAATTGCTTAGCATATCCAAAGAAGACACAAATTAAAAAATAAAGGAGCATAGAAAACTATGAAATTTTGAGGGAACAATATAGGAAAGAATTAGAATGCATGAAACAGATTCAAAGAGATACCTGGGAAAGTAAGAATTCCACTGAAAGCCGGCAAACCAGTTGAATGAAACTAAAGATAGACTTTCAGACCTTGAAGACAGCATTGTAGTTAGTGAACTGGAAAAAAAAGGATTGCTTAAAAATTACAAGGAACCGGGAAATAATAATTAAGCAAGCCGGGCATGGTGGTGCATGCCTGTAATCCCAGCACTTGGGAGGCTGAGGCAGGAGGATTGTTGTGAGTTTGAGACCACCCTGAGCTACAAAGTGAGTTTGAGGCCAGCCTGAACTGCACAGTGAGACCCTGTCTCAAAAAAAAAAAAAAGAAAAACAGACAAAAAATAATTAAGCAACTACAAGATGATGCAAAGAAAAACAACATAAGACTAATAGATGTCAATGAAAAACAGAAATTTTTCTGCAGCATTCTGAGGCACTATGGTGCCTAGTTTGGAACCCCTAGGACTATAGATGATTGTGTTCTTCCTCAGAGCAGAGCAGGCTGCAAGTTCAAGATGTGAACACCCATAGGAACAGCTCTATAGCAATGAATGATGTTTATGGATGATGAATGGATGTTTACGGGTAAACACTTGACCACCTTGGTGTCTGAGGCATCTTCTGCCCTTCTTTCGAGCTTCCATAGAGGAGTGATTTGGGGGTCACCCCTTAGCCCCAGTTGTTACTTGCACAGCACTACACTACAGACTTGCTTGATTTTTTTCCAATTCTACTTCCTCATATTTCCTCTGGAAGGCTTTTGTATCTGAGCACTTGCTTCTGCTTCCTGGGACCTCTACCCAGCTCATGGCTGACTAGAGCTGTCAGGGAGATCAGACTTGAGCCAGGCCTTGAAAGGAATTATAGCTCACTATCCAAGCCCCTGAAATTTCCCCTTTCCTTCATCTCACTGCATGGGCTTCCTGCAGGCTTTCATCACCTGGTCCCATAATCTCCTTTGTGTTGTGGCTTTCATGGATATTTTAAAGAGTTTCTACACAGTCTCCACATCCCTTAAATACTGAGAGGCCAACATATGTTCACATATACAAATACATCCCTCAACAGTGAAATATTTGACAACTGAGATATGAAGTGATTGTTTAATTCTTAATTCCTGATTGATTTATGCAAAATATGAACCAAAGGACATGAAGCGACAGGCATCCTCTACTCCCAATTTGCCAGAAAGAAAGGCATCTGAAGGGATTAAAAATAGGTGTTATCAAGTGGAAGAAAAAATTTGGAATGTGTCAGACACCAGCTGGATAGCTGAAATGAAATCTCAAAATCTGGTAAACACTTGAATTTCAGTCAGTAATACATATGTTTGGCATTAGAAATCTATTTTTTGGAATATCTTTAATATGCTTTTCTGTGTTGCATCTAACACCCCAGAGTTCTCCTTCTGGGTAATTTTACTAAAATGTCAGCAATGGAGTTACAAATTATGGGGCCCAGGGCAAGAATAAAACTTGGGGCTCCCTTGATGCCTAGTAGCTGGCAATCTATTGATGAATTGCTTCTAGTACGAAATGCCACTGGATAATGTGCATTTGCACCACCTCCATGGATTCCAGTACTTTTTAGATTAAAGGATTAGTGCTTGCTATCTCGTCCCTGGGGGCTTCTAGCCCCATATCCCATTCCTGTCCTCCTCTCCCATCTGCAGTCCAAGGGGAAAGGTGGATTCAGACCCTTGTATAAGAAAGAAGAAAATGTAATGCTAACCTGCCTCTCCTATTCCATTTTACTTTGTCCCATCCTGCATAGTACTAGAAGAAGAAATGTGGTGAAATCTTTGGATTTTACCAACTGGTGATATAGGTGGAGGTTTTAAGATACCTCCATGAATATTGCCTTCCATGCTTCATGTTAGTATGTCCTAAGAGGCAGGCCAGATGGAAATTATGGAACTGTAAATCGCATTTTACAAATGTGGCAATGCAAACAAATTCTAGGATTTAGTAATTGTAAATCATGGAGATTCTTTGTAAATGAAGGCTTTAAAATTACAAGTTCAGTGACTTATTTTAACATCTTATCATGCTATCTTGATGATCTTTCACCAAATAAGATGTTTATGCATGTGTTTGTGTGTAGTTCAGCAGACCATGTGGATTCATATCTGCAAATTCTACAAACTCTCAAGGCAATGATGTAGTTGAAATTTCCAAATCATGGGGAAAGCTAATTTCTCCAACTTTCTGGAGGAAGCCTGTGTTTAACTTTCAAATAAGAGATCACAAACCCCTTCCCAGCTGCGAAGGCATCTACTTCCACATCTTCCCATGAATTTCCAAGGATCTCAGGATTTCCTGCTCAATATATACTCCAGATGTTTTTAGAATTCAATAATTAATGACATAATAAAATATATGTTCAAGACTTCAACACCATGATCTGTACACAAAACTTATTTAGAAATAGGTTCTTTGTAGATGGCTATAGTTAAATTATATTAGATGAGAGTGATCTCTGTCTTTATATTCTCATAAAGAGAATCCCATGTGATGGTCCAGGCAGAGATCAGAGTTATGTATGCATAAGCCAAGGGGCACCAAGGACAGAGAGCAAACCTTAGCAATCCAGGAAGACACAAGGAAGAATTCTCCTCTACAGCCTAGATAGAGAGTCTGGTGCTGGTTCCTGCCAAAGCCTTGACTTTGGATTTCTATCATTAGAACGGTGGTAATAAAGGTCTTATTTTATTCCATAAGGTTAGGCTGGGTGTGGTGGCACATGCCTGTAATCCCAGCACTTGGGAGGCAGAACCAGGAGGATTGTTGGGAGTTCAAGACCAACCTGGGCTACAAAGTAGCTTTAAGTCCAGCGTGCTTTTTTGAGACCCTGTCTCAAAAAAGACAAAAAAAAATCCATATGGTTTGTAGTAATGTATTAGAGCAACCCCGGGAAACTCACTAATATGCCATCTATTTTGACTGAGCATCATTCCCTCTACTCCGAGTTATTAATGCCCCTGTACTTTCCCAAAGCAGTGCATAGCAGTATTTTACTGGAGGCTTGGGATAACAGAAGATTGCAGCTGTACAGAGTCAGTGACTTAAAATTAAATATTAAGCATCATTGAATTTTCAATTAAATAAAAATAAAGTTCCCAGGTGACTAATACACAAGGTAGGAATCTACCACCGATCTAGTTTCTAACCTGTTTTTTCCCCCCCACAATAAACATCCTTCATTTTATAGATGCACTTTAATGTGGTTTTAGTATGACTGCTTGAGAAAATGGAGTTCCAGTTTGTGGTTTTATACCAGTTTGTTTTACCAGTTCCATATTATTGGACAGAAAACAATATATTCTTATTCTGTCTCTATGAAATAGCAGAATCTAGAGGAGAAGATACCGCTTTGTTGCTTGCAGAATTTAGAGATTAATTCTAGTTAAATGTCCACATTCCTCTGTGGGGGTCTACTAAGTGAACAAGTAGCCGAGACCTTGTGCAGGCATATTTACTACTTCTCCTGTCTAGCCCTTACACTTCCACTAGAGAGCTGGCCTGCCCTACTTCAATTGTGAGATGCTTTTCAGAGTCACAGGAATGAGCTTATCAAGCAATACTGAAAAATGCATAAGCATTTCCTTCTGACTCCAATAACTGGGTCAAGATTAAAGTTGTTGCTGTCACTTGGATATTGCTCCCCACCCCACCCCCATACACAAGTCCTCGTGTGTTAGAAGCATTGTCCTCACTGAATTGGTGTTGAGGCTGTGAGAACTCTGAGAGGTGGGGGCTAGTGGAAGGCACTTAAGCCACTGGGGGTTGGGCCTTTGAAGGGATTATGGTTGTTCTCATGGGATACCTGGGTTAGTACTTGTAAGAGTAAATTGTTACACAAATGAACCCTACTCCTGAATTGCACTCTGCCTTCTGCTCTTGACATGTGCTCGCTTGCTCCTGCATGTGCTCTCATGACTACATGCCATTCTGCCACCAGGTCCTTGCCAGAGCTAGGCTGATGCTGACAACATGCCTTTGAGCTGCTAGAACTGAGTTAAATAAACTTTTCCTTTAAAACAGCTTGCTTCAGGTATGTTATTAGGGTAATGATAAACTAATAAATGTTGCCCAAATTGGGTCACTTAGAATTGGTACTCAAAGTTGGTTTGTTTTCTTCTTCTTCTTCTTTTTTTTTTTTTTTGCAGAATATTCAAGGGAAGTAAGGTTCCTTTCAAGTAATGGAGCTAGAAGGCTATAAATGGGGATATAATATTAGAGGGGACCCTAATATCTGAGATTGCTCTAATGTGTCACAAGGAAAAGCCTTCCTGTAGCAGGAGAAAGTTAGGTATATCTATCTGGTGGAAGAGAGAGATTGAAATCTGATAAAATTGTCCATGTGCTTTTCTCTAGGTGAGCTCAAGGCTAAAGTGATCCAAAACATTTCATTTCGAGTCTGTGACTGCTGTTTTCTTTTTGCAGTAGCTGTGGTTGTTTTGATTGTCTTCCTTAAATTGACCTCAGTTGATTTTGCCAACTGGCCTGGGAAAAGTCAACTAGTTTATCTATTTCCACTTTCTTTGTCTCCCAAAATTCTATTTGGGGTTTAAAATTATCCTGAAGAATCATGAGGTTCAGACTTGGGAATGGGGATGCATCTAATGACAGACAGTATAGTATACATAGAGAAGCCTGGGAAACAGCTGCTCATTATGAAAAATAAAATGACCTATCCAACATATAGGGTCATTGGGAGGTTAAATGGCACAATTATCCATCTATCTGACTGTCTATATCCCTGTCTCTATTATCATCTTTATATGAGATATAAATATGTGTGCTAATATGTGTACAATAGGTACAAAACAAGATCTTACTCTCCTTCCCTTCCTTCTTTTTTTCTTTGTTCCACTCAGAATTCACCAATGGGGTATACTTTAAGAACACTTATAGGGAAGCTGAGGTAGGAGGATTGCAAATTACAGTCCCATCCAGGCGATGTAATGAGATCCCAGTTCAATATAGTTCAGTAGGAGAATATTCTTAGGTTCCATCTCCAATACTGAAAATAACTAAAAGATGATGCACACAAAACAGATCAATCTTTGCAAAGACTAAATTTCAGCTTTAATTAATTAATTAATTTTTGCAGTATGACGGATTGAATCAGGACCTTGTGCTTGCCAAGCAAGTGCTTATTCTACTGAGCTATCTCCCTACCCCCTGATATTCAGCTTTAAACCAGCACAATCATTGACCAGATTAAAATGATCTATTTAGCAGTTGACTTTCAGAAATAAAAAGTCCTCCTCTATGAAAGCTGAAAATACAATTCAGAACTTCAAAATAACTATATAATTAATTCTACACACATTATCTGGCAATCAGTCTCAAATTACCAGTATGCTAGCAGATGGGCCCACGTGAGAGAAAATTGAGAAAAATTAGAAAAAAAAAATAGAAGCAAATCCAATGGATTCAAGATATTAGAGTTGCTAGATATAGATTTAAAATAGAGATGACAGATGTGTTCTAGAAAACAAGATATTTATGTATCAAGTTCACTAATCTTTCCCTCTTCAATATATTAATTGATTCCATTTGTATTTTTTTTATCTCTAGAAGTTCAATTGGAGGCTTTTTAAATCTTTGTATGTCTACTTATAGCCATTCTTTCCTCCAGCTAATAACTTTTAATGTCTCTGTCTTTTAAAAAAATTTCATCTCTAAGTTAGTTTAATGGATTGATTTTCATGTTATTGTGGACCATATTTTTTCTAGTTTTTTTTTTTTTTTGGTGTACTTGATAATTTTGATTTGTTATTAGACACTGTGTCTTTTATCTGGTCAGCTGCTAGACACTTCTGTATTCTTCTATATGCTCATGAGCTTTGTTCTGACACATAGTTGAATCTGATCACTTCAGATCTTGTTATTAAACCTTACTAGGCAGGTTTAAATTTGTACTAATCTTGCCCCATTCCTGAGACAAATATTTCTATCCACTGTCCCATAATTTAGGAACTTTTTCCTTACATGCTAGCTGGAACAGATGACATTTCTGGCCCTGAAGCAGATCTAGGTATTTCTCACTCTAATTCTTTCCGATTGGCTCCTTCATAGCTTTAGCTCTTTTCCTCACAGATATGTACTTATCAGTACTCAGATGTGTGTGTATTTGAAGTTACTTTCCAAAGATCACTTAAAATCTTTCCTTGTATTGCTCTATTTTCTTTGCTACTTTTCTCTGTGAGATCAAGCTGCCTTATCTCTTTGGGATCCCTACCCTGAATTCTAGAAATATTGACCATTACATAAGCCAGGCAATTGAGAAGCTCAACTTGTTTGTTTCCTGGTTCTCAGAAGTTACCATCTTTCACTGGCTGATGTTCATTTAGTGTTCTAGGAGGTCTTGTTTCATATATATATGTATATTTATATGTATATGTACATATATATATATATATATGAAAGATGATAGATAAGATAGATATATGAAAGATAGATATATGAAAGATGATAGATATATGAAAGATAGATATATGAAAGATAGATATATGAAAGATAAGATATATATATATATGAAAGATATATATAATATGAAACATATATATATATATATTTTTTTTTTATTTAGTTTTTACAGGAAGCAGAGTTCACATAACCTCTGCACATACTGTCTGGAAAGTCTATAAATATATAGTGCAACCACTAAATTTAAGTACACAATAGACAGATGTAACTTTATGTTAGGCCACGATGAGCAGAGACTAGATATTATCTTGGGAAAGAGAGGGCAGCGGTAATTAGAAGGGCCCCAGGCTTCCATTACTCACAATGTCCTCCTTTGACCACAGTGGTGATTTTCGAGATGTGCTCACATTGCAGACATTATGTACACATTATGATTTTACTTGTTTTTTCCTGTTCATAGGTTACATTTTCATTCATAAGTTTACATCAAAATACATTCAAATTACAAAACTTAAAAAAATTCAGCTTTTGTTATTGAGGTCCTTCATCCCGAGACCCAGTATACTTGTGATTCGGAGGCAAAGCCGAGTTCAGATTTTTTGTCTATAGTTTACTACATATACGATTCTACATGTTTACTACATTGAATCTTTTCATTACCCCTCTGAACGTCAGCTTCCTCTTCCAAGAAATAAATGTAATCGTAATGCCTGTCCCACAACACAGAGGTGACAATGAAATGAGATATTTTATGTGCAAAGGTGTCAGGAACACAGTAGTTGTACAAAATGCATACATGTGTGTGTTTTATGTCATTGCAACACTAAGTTGTTAAAGTATAAGGTTATGTTACACAAATTGCTGTGACATGCTCTAGATAACACTTGAGGTTGTCATCTCTAGACTTGCAGGGAAGAAAGGGAGGGTAGAAGTAGCAGGATGAGAGCCTGTAGAAGAAAACTACCCCAAAGAGCAATGGACATCTGGAGATAAGAGCAACCAACCGAGACCACCCAGCAGGGAGGGAGCAGAAAGTTTGAAGACTTCAAGCACGCTTTCTGCTAGTCCCCCTGTCTATTGTCAGTGTCCTGCCTTCAGTGAGAAACTGGCCTCCACCCTTCAAATACATACCACAGGGCAAAGGAGCCCACAGGTACTTTTTCCATGACTTGACCAAAGCCACAAAGCAGAATGACAGACACTGGTAAGCTGGTAGAAATTGTGCAAGTCGTTGGGCAAAGTACATCTGGAACACTTTCAAAAATTTTTTTATAAAAAGTATATTGCATGTTAACAGTTTTGAGAGACAGGGAAAGAGGGAGAAGGAGTAAGAGAGAGATTAGAGGATATTCAGGAAACTATACCAGCAGCCACTTTGAAGTAGTGGGGATATGGAAGGCTGAAATTAAGGAAACAGAGTAGTGTTCATTTACAAAAGGTGTATTTACACAGGGGTCAGTAAAGTACAGAGCACAGGAGAGAGTGAGGTAGCTCAGGTATAGAATCCACAAGACCATGTCTATTCCTAACGTGTATGGGACCAGCGAAGGGAGTAGTTACCATGGAGGGGAAAAATCGTATTGAGAAGCCCTTGTGGAGAGCAGCTGTTGAGAGATCCAGTCCACAGCAGCCTTGCAAGACGGATGCCCAGGAAGTGAGTGCTCTGGACGCTCCCTCGCCCCTTTCTTCTGTTAACCAGCACTTCCCAGGAGGAGTCAGCCCACGCAGAAGCCAGAGAACAGAGGAGCCTGGCTGGTGCCACAGACGTGGAAAATGAATCTGAGGGCAAGTGGAAGATGTCTAGTAGAGAGTGTAACTTATTTTACACCAGTTGCTTTTTGCATTGTTAGATTCTTTTCCTTATTCGCGTGCATACATTGTTTGAGCAACACACAAATAAAATTAGGCATCAATTCCCTCTCCTATTTTGCACACAGAAGAAAAAAGAAAAGTATTATTTTTAAAAAAGAAGAAGGAAGCACAAATGGTTTCCAGTTCCAGGATGAAAGCTTGGATACAATCATTTTTTTTTTTTCCCTAGAGGGCTGAGCACTCTGTATAATGTGGACAGATTGATCAGTACCAAGGTGAGGCCGGGATTTCCGACTGGCATACTCCAGATGAATCCCTTTCCCATGATGTTTTTCACCCTGCTGCTCTGAGCTAGTGACAGGTAAGAATTTACATCACTGCTATTGTTTTCCTTCTTCTGTCTCCTTCTTTCTCCGCTACCCCATCCTATTTCTCCCTATTTACAACTTGCAATTTTGGACTCACAATTCAACTGTGCATTTGCTGGTGATGTTTCTGCTTTTACCTTCTCTCAGGCATCATTGTTTAGATAGATGCACGGGGTGGCTCGGCTTTAAAGCTTTCTGACAACCTCTCTTCCCTGAAGGGTGTCTCCTGGCATTGTGTCTGTTAGTAT
Organism: Ctenomys sociabilis; assembly: GCA_004027165.1. Classification (NCBI taxonomy): domain Eukaryota; kingdom Metazoa; phylum Chordata; class Mammalia; order Rodentia; family Ctenomyidae; genus Ctenomys; species Ctenomys sociabilis. The sequence continues at coordinate 93,435 of PVKA01004607.1, forward strand.
TGTCCTAGGCCCCTGATTGCATCCTGTTCAAGGACAGCCTTCAAGGCGTGCTACTGTTTTCTGTCTACACATCTTCTGACTTCTGGCACTTTGGTAGAAACTGTCTCTTTTTCTCAGCTCCAGTGACACTTCTTTTTCAATAAATTATGCTTTTTCAAACAGATGTTGAGGAATATGACATTTGGAATGTATAATAGTTGCATTCTACCTTCATTAGACAGTAGGTAAAAGAAGAAGAACTCACTGATGTGGAAAATCAATGCAAAAGATTTTCATATTCTCTCACCCTCTAGCTCCCTACCTGGCTCCATCCAACTGCTTTCTCCCTTGACTGTATTTTTCAAATTTTTCAGTTTTATTTGCGAACTTTTCTTCCACTGAAGAATGATGCATTCAAAGAAGATGAAGCCAAAAATAATTTTTTTTCTTTCATTTACACTCATCTTTGTGGGAAATATATAAGATGCAAAGAGTCAACAATAACAGCCAGGCCAGAGAGATGGCTCAGTGTAATAAGCGCTTCCCTGGCAAGCACAAGGGTTTGAGTTCAATCCCTGGTTCTGCAAAAAAAAATAAATAAATAAATAAAAAATAAAATAAAATAACAGCCCATAAGCCCATTGCCAGGCAGGGGGCAGGAATGACTGCTTGGACAGCCCCCACTCCTGGCCCACTGGGTCACTTTCTGGTGAAGGGGCAGAGAGAAATTTACTTACTTACTTATGACACCAAAACATTACAAAAACATTTTGCAATGTATTGATTTGTCAAATCTGTCCTGTTAATTTGTCTTGAAACTGTCTCATTGCTATTTGTTCTTCAATAAAAAAATAAAATAACAACAGAAAGAACAATTATTTTTGAAAAATCTTTTATTTATTTATTTGGTACAGGGTCTCACTATAGAGCTCAGACTCACAGTGATCCACCTGTCTCACCCTCACCAGCACTGGGATCACAGGTGTGTGGCACTACTCCCGGTTTCAGGGCCAGCACGGTGCACCTGGGGTTCCAGGACTGGCATGGCATGTGGTACCTGGGATTGAACCCAGCTCTTTGTGCCTGCCAGGCAGGTGCTTAGGCTACTGAACAATCTCCCCATCCCCCAGAGAGAATGTTTTAAAAGTTCTTATCATTGGTGGTATGATTTGGATGTCCATTTATAGCCTAATGCTCACTTGCAGGAGGCCAGTTCTTCCTTACCTGTAGCTAGTGTAGGACTCAAGTTAACTCCTTTGAGAGTGGGACCGTATGAAAGAGTGAGTCTGGTTCCTGAGTATCTTTCTGGCTTCTTTTCCTGCCGTGTGATTTCTTGCACTTACTCCAAAATCTCCTGTATCCAGGGCAAGCAAATCACTCACCAGAGATGGTCCCATGCTGGGTGAACTTTGCCTCCAAAACTGCAAGCTAACTGAGACTCTTTTCTGTATAAAGTATCCAGCTTCGGGTATTAAGCTATAACAATGGAAAACGCACTACTACGATTGGTACTATTGGTATTTGAATATATTTTTTCTAAGTATTTTCCTTAGAGGGTTTTCAGAAGTATACTTATCTTTCAAAATAAATTAAACCTTATAAGGATTTTTGCTGTGGAAGTAAAGCATGTCTTTTAAAAAAAATTAGATAACACAGGAAGTATACATATAAAACTTAAAAAATATAATTTCCCTCTTCTCAAGGATAATAATTTACCTTATAATATATATAATTCCATATTTTTCTTATATATATATTTCTGATGTTTATGAAAAATTATATATATTAAATTTTAACTTTCTAGTTTATTTTCCTTTAGTGAGTATTGATTTATACCATTGCCTTTCAAAATTTTTGTACCATGATACACAGTGAGTAATAGTACTTTAAACTATGATCCAGTATAGTGTATGGACAATACTTTTACATTTATAATTGAAATAGGAATTTCATGAACCTATGCTCACCTCCATTATGTATGATGTACTCTGTTATTTCCTATTTTATTCTCTTTCATTTAAAAAAAAACCTGCTAGTTATGACCCCGTAAGTTTATTTCAAGACTCACTAATGGATTGCAAGTTGCGTTTCCAAAAACATTCTCCTATTCTGCAGTTTTAATGGCTTTATTATATTTTGAACTGTATAGCTTTTAAGTTGTGTGGAATCATATAGGAGGTCTTGTCCAGCCTCTTCATATTATATACAGAGTGAAATTTTTATTTTATCAATAGCTGCCAACAGAATCCCCCCGGGAGAGAATTTTCTTTGTTTGGGGAAATACCTTCATAAATGCTTATTGGTAGGTTTGTGCAAGGGAGGGAGTAGCTGAACTATTCCATACAATGAATAAGCAGGAATTGGGAATAGAGAGTACATTGAGGCAAACAGTAGAACTTGAGTGTAAAAAAAGAAAAAAGCTTTTAGAAACAAGAACATCTAATACTAAATTTGCATTATTTGCATTACCATTGTAAATTCATGCACCTGCTCAAGTTTTTAGTAAGGTTTAAAATTAATCAGGTCTCTTTTAAGAGCAAGGGATAAAATTACAACTCAAATTGGATTAAAGAAAATAAGGTTGGGGTGTTCATTTAAATATGAAATTGAGTACACCAGGCATTGCTGGATTTAGGGTCTTAAATAATGTCACTGAAATCTGGTTCTTTTAAACATATTATTTTTCCAATTTGGCTTTGCTCTAAGGTGTTAACTCCCAGCCCTCCTCCTTCAAGATCCATTTTGGCTGGGGGGATAGAGCGCTGTGTTTGTTCCAGACTGTGTTCTACTTGGAACCAGAGATGACATCACATCTGCTTCCGCTTGGACTGAGTGGGCCAGGAAGGAATGCAGCATCCGTGGTGGGAAACAGACACAACGTGCCCACTGCAGGACCACCCATACGAATGCTTCCTATGAGCAGTGGAGACTGAGAGGTTGAATTCTTCATCCGCATGCCCCCAGAGGATAGGACAGCCCAGGTGGCCACATCATGGTGATCACTGAATAGAGCTGAGAGCGAAATAGCACCTCTGGTGTTGTGATGGAGGGCGCCAGACTTTCCTATAATTTGTACCAAGTACATCTGTCAATTTTGCCTGGGTGTCAAAGGGAAAGCCGGTCCACAGAGATATCCGGATTACATAAATGGGGACACTGAACACCGGAGAAATTCAGAGGTTTCCAGAAAGATACAAGCTGATTTTTTTTTTTTTTTTTTTTTTTTTTTTTTTTTTTACTCAGGCCAGTCCTGCATGTATTCTCCCCACACTTCGGCAGTGTTTCCTCTGTATCACTCAACCATTGTCCCCTTTCTCTTTCTTCTTCCATGAAACCTAGAGGTGCCTACATGTCCTGTTCTCCAGCATTTGCTTGTTAGCCTGCGTTGGTTAGCTTAGCTTTCTGTCTCTCTGACAAAAAGGAGGAAATGTTTTAAGTATCTGAGTATCAGAGGTTTCAGTCTATGGTCAGCTTGTTTCCTTGCTATAGGGCTAAAGTGAAGCAGAACATCATGGTGGAGGGGCGTGGAGGGGCAAAGCTGCCTAGTGGCGTCCAGAAGCAGAGAACTTGTGCCAATGGGTGTTCTCCTTCTGCTTTTGTTTCACCAGAGTCCCTGCTGCATCGGGCTGTGCCATCCACACTCAGGGCAGTCGCTCCCATCAATGTGTTCTATTTGCCAGCCCCTTCTGGAAACACCATCACAGCTATACCCAGAAGTGTGTGTTCCTAATATCCTAGCAGTTCTCACTCCCATCATTTTGGTCATCCATATTTATCATTACAAAGCCCTTGCCAAGTCTCTGGGCTGCCTGGGGCTCTGGAGCAGGACAGGGAAATTCCCATGGGGATGAAAGAGTCAGGCCTATCTCTGTGGGAGCCAGAAAAGCTCAGATCTCTGGAAAGATGCAGAGTCCAACTAGAGAAACAAACCCAGTATCAGTAGAACAAGATAGATTCACTGAGGGAGTACAAAATTTTTGTATGGGATCTCTTTAATAACTTTTATTTTCTGTAGAGACTATTGGTTTTTCCTGTTAATTTTTGATATTTATAATTTGTTTTCCTAAAATCACACTTACTTAAATGGTGTTGTTTTCCATACAATTGTCTTCTTCTTCTTCT
>PVKA01004608.1:0-31512 GCA_004027165.1 Ctenomys sociabilis
TTTTTTTTTTTTTTTTTTTTTTTTTTTTTTTTTTTTTTTTTTTTTTTTTTTTTTGTCTTTTTGAGACAGGGTCTCACTATGCAGTTCAGGCTGGCCTTAAGCTCACTTTGTAGCTCAGGCTGGTCTCGAACTCACAACAATCCTCCTGCCTCAGCCTCCCGAGTGCTGGGATTACAGACATGCGCCACCACACCCGGCTGCTTTGTCATGTCTTGACAAGGAAATCATTGAGGAATTGTACCCTTGATCAGCCAGCAGTCTGACAGATATTTGCTTTAGTACCTTCATCCACTATGGAAAGAGAAGAAAAGAAAACAGAACAGAAGAAAAGGAAAGGAAAAAGAAAAGAAAAGATGTTACAGCGTCTTACATCTTTTAACTGATGCCTGAGTGGAGGTGATTTAGCCTTTAGTGTTTGAAGCCAAGTCTTGCCCCATCTGATGTGTTTTCTACCAATATTCAGTGTAGCCACATAATAAACATGGCTCAGTATCTTTTCAGCTGATGGCTGCACAGATGACAGCAGCTACATAAAAGGACAAACACATAAATTCATCAGATTTTTTCTTCACAAATCATAATCCTTGGTACAAATGTTTGTCTAAACAAAAGCATCTCCAAATACTCAGATGTTTTTCCAAGTTCAATAGATGTTTTTTTGTGGTGGTTATCATTCCTAAGTCTTGCTATTGGAATATTTTCATGAAATCTTCTCCTAATATTTTATTTCCCCATTTATTAATTCACTAGGCAAGCTAATTACCCAGAATTCCCTTGAGTTGCTGTTGCCTCCATACCGGGTTCTGCTGGGCTTAACCAGGCAGACACAGAAAAGTTCAAAAGAACAAGACAGTGTGCAATATCACTGGTGAAAATGTTTTATGTCTTCATCTCTACTTCAGCTAAGAGCCAAATTTAAAACTAGCACAGAAATCTCAGAAAATCTCAGGACATTGCTCAGGCCTTAAGGACAAGTAAACTAAGACCTGTAACGTGGAGTTGACATGTTTCTTTTGGCTTCATGTATTTTCCTTGCTGATAAAACTCAGAATTGTTTCACCATGAAAATGTAGAATTAATTCTTCTATTGACATTAAAATGGAAACACAAAGCAATGTAACAGACCATGTAGAGTACATTGCAATTAGGGCAGCAAGTGCTTCTAAAACATGATTAGTATTGAACAAAGAGCAAATCAATTTTTTCTTTTCCAAACTTTATTAATGAAAAATCAAAACACAAGTAGAGGCATGAGAAAGGTGTACAGGCATAAAAGTTAGATTTATTAATAAATATCCGATCTGTACTGTCATTTAACAATAAACTTTGCCTCTATGGACCAAAGTTCAAAACCATCAATTTTCAAAGTTTGCCAGTTTTCTAAATTTTGCTTAACGTTATTATAATTGTTGCTAATCTCATTACTGTATCTACAATATTGTATCTGCATTATCCACATGTTCTCTCATGGGTAATAATATTGGAAAGTGCTGGTGTAATAACCTCACCAAACTGCTAAACAGGAAGATGCAGAACAGTGCCAAATAAAGACCAATCTCCTGCTCACAATAAATAGAAAATGCAAGATCTAAGCACAAACACAAACCAAGAATCTCCAATACAGAGAAGATATCTCTGAAGAGCAGACTCTCTACAGAGTGGCTCCATTATGAAAAGACGAGACAAGAAAAGATGAGACAAGACAGGACAAGTTATAGTGTGTCAAATATCTTTCAGCTGATGCCTCAGTGGATGAAATATTGTATTGTACCTGTATTGCGTGTTTTCTACAAAGATTTGATCTAGTCACATAATAAACATGGCCCAATATCTTTTCAGCTTCAGAGATAACAGGAGCTACAGAAAAGGCCAACCTCAATTAAAATTTATCAGATTTGTTCTTTACCAAGTGTAATCCTTTGTACAAACATAGTGATATGACTACACACTATTAAAATTTCACAGGATATATTACAGCAATCAAAATATAAAGTTCTTTCTGAAATAGAATATGACAAGATAAAGACACAAAATGCAATCTTAGGCCCCCATTGTACACAGGATGGATCCAGGAAACACAAACATGGAAGAAATTGGATGTCACATTCCTGGAATCTCTGAAATGATAGCAAATGAGGTAAAGAAGCAACTCCAGATGAGTTTAGAGTATATCAGATCAGAAATAATCTTTTAGGTAAAAAAATGAAATGATATAAAGGATTACTGAGATTATCTAAAGAAGACATTGATGAAAATTAAAGGAGTGTAGAAAAATGATAGAAACCTTGAATGAGCAATATAAGAAAAAATTAGAATGCATGAAACAGATTCAAAGAAATATACAGGAAATTAAAATTCCATGGAAACTTGGCAAAACTGGTGGAATTAAACTGAAGATAGAAATTAAAGACATCATTGTATCACATAACCAAGAAGGAAAGATCTCTTAAGAACAACATGGAACTAGGAAACAATAATTCAACACCTACAAGATTGTGTAAAGTTGAACCACATAGGAAGAATATATGTCAGTCTAAAGTGAGTCAAAGCAAGCAACATTGAAAGAGTATTTACAGAAGTAATACCAGAAAACTCTGGAAGCATAGGCAAACCTATGGTATACAAAACTTCAAAAAGCATCAACCAAAATAAATCTATACCCAGATAAAAATCAAGATCCCCAAGTAAGCACAAGGACAATGTACTAAAATACTTCCATGACAAAGAACAACTAACAAAATTCATGACCACTAAACAAACTCTACAAAAGCTACTGAAAAATGGTCCAGAAAAAGATCAAAATGACCACAATTCTGAGAACAAAAACAGAAAGAAGCCATCCAAAAAGGTAAGTGATTAACCACAGGAACAATAGGGAGCTAGCAGCAGCAAAATAACATGAAAAAGGTAAGCCAATATCTATCTATTATAACCACCAATTTAAACAGTCTCACGTTACCAATTAAAAGAAATAAAGTCATGGGCCAAGGAGATATCTTAATAGAATAAGTGCATTGCCCTGGCAAGTGCAAGGGCCTGAGTTCAATCCCAAGCTCTGAAAAAAAAGAAAGAAACTGGGAGAGTAAATCAAGAAATAAAATTCAACAATATGTTATTTATAAACAACTTATTTAAAAAAGAAATTCATAGGCTAAAGTTCAAGGGATGGAAAACAACCCTCCATATGTAAGGAAATCTAAAAAATCAGAGGTAGCTATTCTGTTCACAAACAAGGTGAATTTCAAAAAAAAAAAAAAAATGAACAAGTGAGATAGAGAATATCACTATATACCTATTAGGAGAAAACTTAAAGAAGAAGAGACTACAATTATAAATATGTATGCACTAAGTATGGGAACACCCAAAGATAGAAGACAAATTGTAAGTGATATGAAAAATAGAATAAGCAATAACACAATCTTAATGAGGAACATTAGTACCCCATTCTTTCAAAGAGTAAGATGAATTAGAGCAAAAATCAACAAAGAATTAGCTAAAGTCAGCCAAACTTTCAAACAAATGGACTTAATGGACACTTACAGCGCTCCACTCAAGAATTTCTGCTGAATGTACATTCTTATGAGCTGCACATAGGACATTCTCTAAAGCAGGTAAAATGCTAATCCATAGATAATGTTTAAGTATATGCAGAAAAATTGAAATTATCCCATGATATTGTCTGATCACATTGCAATGAGACAGAAAATTAGTAACAAATGAAATTGCAAAAGGGCATGGAAATTATATAGCACTCTCCCCAACAACCAATGGGTGGCAGGTGGAATTATAAAATATCCATAATGCAACAAAAAATAGAACAAAATTTACTGGAATTTGTGAAATGCAATGAAAACACTTCACAAAGGGAAATTTAGTCATGAACTCACACATTAAAAAGGCAAAGAAAAAAACAATAAATGCCCTAACACTGCACCTCAAGTTTCTAGAAAAAGTAAAACAAAACAAACACAAAGAAGTGAAGAAATTATAAAGCTCAGAGTGGAAATGCAATTGAGGCAAAGAAATCATTACAAAAATTAACGAATCAGAGTTGCTTATTTGAAAGATTAAATAAAGTTTATAAACCCCAAATCCATCATATCAAAAAAGGTAAGAAAAAACAAATTCAGGGAAAGAGATGAGAAAAATTACTACAGATCCTGTGGAAATTCAGTTCATCAGTATTTCAAAAATCTTTGCTATCACTGAATGGAAGACACAGAAGAAGTGAATAATTCCTAAATATGTACAAATTTCTAAAGCTGAATCAAGAAGAGAAAATTTTCAATAACAGAATATCAGTCAAGTAAATTAAACATGCAAAAAAATAAAGAAAGGCCATGTCCTGATAGATTCACAGTTTAATTATACAAGAATTTGTGTGTGTGTGTGCATGTGTGTGTGTGTGTGTGTGTGTGTGTTTTAGGAAAGGGTCTACAGTAGTCAAATCACTACTAGATTGAACTCACAATTATCTATCCATTTACAGTCTCACAAGAGTTGGGATTACAGGCTTGTACCACCATGTCCTGTCTCAATTGCCATTTTAGCATGCCCTGGGGGCAAAACCAGCATGGCAGGCCAGGGTATCAAACACCTAGTCACTATAGCTGATTGTAGATGCTTTAATCCACTGAGCTATTTAGCTAGCCTTACATAAGATATCTGCATAAGATTTAATCCCAATACTCCTTAAACTCTTTAATAAAATTGGAAAGGAAGAAGTACTCCTTAATTTACTTCTGGAGGCAAGTATTACACTGATACCAAAACCAGAGAAAGACCAAACAAAACAAGAAAATTACAGGCTGGGTCAGGGATATGGTTCAGTGGAATAAAGCGCTTCCCTGGCAGGTGCAAGGGCCTGAGTTCAATCCCTGGTTTGGAAAAAAAAATTACAGTCTAATCTCACTCATGAATATAGATGCAAAATCCTCAATAAAATACTAGCAAATAGAAAGTAGCAAATCATCATAAAGATTGTACACCATAACCAGGTGAGATTCAGCTCAGGGATGCAGAAATGTTTCAACATATGCAAAACTATAAATCAATGCACCATATCAACAGAATTCACACACACACACACACACACACACACACACACCTCATAATCATTTCAATAGAAGCAGAGAAACTTTTGAGAAAATTCAACACTCATTCATGATAAAGATAAAAAAAAAAACCCTACAGTAGATTGGAATAGAGGGCCTACACCTCAATCTGATAAAAGTAATTTAGGACAAACCAAAGGCCAACATAATTTGAAATGGAGAAAACCTTCAAGTTTTTAATCTAAAATCAGGTATAAGACAAGGATGCCCACTACCACCATTCATATTCAATATAGTTCTAGAAACATGAGCTACAGTCATTAGACAAGAGAGAAAAACAAAGGAAAATGATCTATACAATGAAAACTACAATACTCTCAAAAAACAAATTGAGGTGTATTTCAGAAAATGGAGACTTTCCTTGATCTTACATTGGAAGAACCAACATTTTGAAAATGGCTATACTTCCAAAATTTTTATACAGATGTAATGAAATCTCTAGCAAAATACCATGAGTATATCTCACAAATCCAAGAAAAATGCCTGTGTGTCCACTAAGCTTTGACGGGCCTCACACTGAAGAAGCCATAGATCTCAGCATGCAGTGGTGCCCAACAGGTCCACTTTAGCGAGGTGCAGCCCAACGGAGCTAAGCACAGCACCAGATGCAACACAGTCCCATCCAGCTGAATCTGAGTTTGGTAGACCTAGACCTGTTGAGCTGAGGCATACTGGTAGGCCCTGTGGGACCCAGAGAGAGAGAGGCCCAGACCTACAGGAGCATACTTGAGGCACAGAGGCGGCAGCAGGTAACTGGATTGAGCTCAAGGAATATGAAGGGGAGATGCTCTGATATAGCTCAGGAATTAACTTAAACACAAATTCCAACTTAAGGGGGCTGGGAACATGGCTCAGGAGAATAAGTGCTTCCCTGGCAAGCATAAGGTTCTGAGTTCAATCCCCGGTTCTAAAAAAAAAAAGAAAAATAAATTCCCAATTTAAGGACTGCTCTGTTATACAGCTACAATCTTTTCTCTTATGATCTAAAATGCAAACCCATCAATTACAAAAGTTTATCAATTTCTAAATTTCATTACCTGATATTAATATAACTAATTGTACTACTGTAAATAGGAAACCATATCTGCCTTCACCATTTGTTCATCTTTGGGTAATAATACTGGGATGTGCTTGGGTAACAACTTCATGAAAGGCCTATACTGAAGGATGGAGGACAGTGTCAAATGGAAACAAATATCTCCCTCTCAATTAATAGATAAGGCAACTTAGGACACACACAAAATGCGAATCTCTGACACAGGAGAGATACCTAAAAAGCTAGACTATTTACAGAGAGACTCTGATTATAGTGATACAGCAAAGTACTATAAACTTCCACAGAAATGCATCGTATAAATCAAAAAGGGTTCTCTGTGAAATAGAAAATGACAAAAAGAAGAGAAAAACACATTCTTAGCCCTGAGCCCACCCAGAGCAAACCCAGGAGACATCATCCTAAAAGAAATTGGAAGCCACACACGTGAAATCTCTGAAATAATAGAAACTGAAGTACAGAAACAACTGCAGAAGGGAATAAAAGAAATCAGATCAGAAATAATATCCCCAAGGGGCCACGGAGATGGCTCAGTGGAATAAGTGCTTCCTTGGCAAACTCAAGGGACTGAGTTCAATCCCTGGTTCTGCTAAAAAACAAGAAAAAGAAATGATATCCCCAGGTAAAAAAGAAATCACTATAATGAAAGAATTAGTAAGTGTTTTTAAAGAAGATACTGGTTAAAACAGAAAACTGATGGAAACCCTGAATGAGAAATATAGGAAAAAAAACATAAAATGCATGAAGCAGATTCAAAGAGATATGCAGAGGGCTGGTCGGATAGCTCAGCAGATTAAAGCATCTACTTAGACATAGTGCAATGGAAGGGTTTGATCCCTGGCCTGCTCTGCCAGCCCCGTTCTCCGGGGCACACTGAGACAGCGATTGAGACTGGGTGTGGTGGCATGCACCTGCAATCCCAGCTTTTGGGAGGCTGTAAGCAGGTAGATAACTATGAGTCCAATCTAGTAGTGAGACTCTGAACACACTGTAGACCCTTCCCTAAAAATAGAAAAAAAAAGATAAAATAGGGGCATTTTATTAATAAATTGATGCAAATCATGAGTGAAATAAATTTATTTCACTCTCAATCATAAGTGAAATAAAATAGACTCACATGAGTAAAAATCATATTGTCTCTCTACTGTAAAAACCTGAAAAATAAATAAATCTGAAGGGTACAAAAGACATACTAAAAGGGAAAGAAATTGATCATAAGTAATAACCAATTGAGATAAGGGAACTGAGTAAATATAGGAAAATCAAAGGGGAAAATCATTTAAGTACATACATAGAATATCTAACATGGTTATACTACTAATTTCTCTCATTTTAAAAAAAATTTTGTTGGCAGAACCAGGGATTGAACTCAGGTGATTGTGCTTGCCAGGGAAGCACCTATTCTACTGAGCCATCTCCTTGGCCCCTTAATCTTTTTAAAAGTTTATGCACTTCAGAGGCAATGCCCAACAGAGTAAAAAAAACAAAAACAAAAAAAAAACCTCCAAACTGAGAAAAAAAACATAACATCCATTGTTAATTTCCTATTATTGTTTTGAACTTCTGTATTATTTCTATTGCTTCATTTTACTTAGTTTTGTCTTTGTTCTGGGTATTTGTTTTATTTTCCCCTTTAAAGTAAAACAAATAAAACATTTTTTTCCAAATTACGATTTATGAAAAAGTTGTGCATTTTTATGTTTAAGTTTCTAATATTATGGAAAGTTAAAAACAACATATTTTTGATATGTCAAGGACAATGTTTCTTAAAACTTTTGACATAGTGATTTTGGATCTAGAAAATTTGCAAATACCTTAAATAAAGGAATATACATTCATGTGTATATTAATGCTTGTGTACATAGTCACATATATGTGTGGGTATAAAATAAGCCTCTTTTCATGGTAGAGGGCCTCAAACAAAAAAAAGTCCACTTATTTAATTTTCCTTTCATAAAATACTTAAGCCATTGCTATGTAACCTTCTAACAAGTCTAAAATAAATAGAAATTACTTAGGTAATGTGACATAACTTTTAACAGTTTAGGAGTCTATTCTTCAAAATGGTGAGTTATTTATCATTGTAAATGAAATTATGAACAAGTTATGCATGTTGCTCAATAGTTTTGTGCCTGGTGTTGTTATCATATAGGAAGCACTTCCTTTTGTTTTTGGTGGAACTAGGGATTGAACTCAGGCCCTTGTGCTTGCCAAGGAAGTGCTTATTCCACAAAGCCATCTCCCTGGCCCCCATTGAGGAAGAACTTTCAATCTACGCAGGGCAATCTACAATGTTAGAGCATCTGAATCATGGAATTATTGACATTATGTTTGTTATATATTTATAAAATACATAATACACCCATTTTATTAAAATATTTTTAAAGCATTAGCTTCCTCTAGTTTTGTGCATCGCAAATAACAGATGCCAGGTTAAAGCATAAGTGGAAAACATGTTGACATTTCCAATATCATTAAAGAATAACAGTCTTACAAATAACAGTGACTACAAAAACCAGAACCCAGACTACTCTGTTCTTATGAGTTTTATGTGTTCCTTTTTTGTGTGTGTCTGTTTAAATGTAGCATCAACCATGATTTTACTTGTATTCTTGCAAATAAAAGTCAGAGGCAAATCATACTTTCTAGTTAAAATCTCTGTAATTTTTGTTTTCTGCATCTGCAGTCTGTCCCAACCCAATGTCCAAAAGAGACTATCTTATTGAACTTTCTTGAATGAAATGACTTTCTCTTCTTTAAAGGAAAAAAGTCAGAAAATTTACTAAAATGAAGCCTAAATGGAATAATTCACAGAAAATTCAAGATTTGGAAAAAAAAAAGTCATCTTTGCAATTATCTTCACTGCCACTAAAAGATGCACACATACCTATAGGGACAACTGGCCTCTCTGGCTGACACCTTGATTTTATGGTGATGGGTGCAAATGGCCTAAGATGAAGGAAAACCCAACAGGCTTCAGGCCAATGCAGCATGTTAAAAAATGTTTAACCAGTAAAATAAATGGAGAGAAAAAAATCTCAAGAATGATCAAATTTATGTAAGTTCAGTTTACCAAGTTGTCATCAGTAAATGTGAGGATAATATGTGATCAATATTATCTTGTATTTGTGCAAGATAACATGTAAGAGTTGGGTTTCCTTTGTTCATTTTTTATTCTCTGAAAGTTTGGATTCTTACTTGTTAGTTATTATCATCTTTAGTATAATTTTATTATCATACATTTCTGTTAAAAATTGCCTGAGCAGAAATACATATTCTTAGCTCAAAAAACAAAAAATCTGCCATTGTATATGATATGTAACATGATATTTAATTTGAAGGATTGCTAATTAGGAATGTTATTACAGTTAGGTCCAAAAGTACAGTGCCACTGCTCAACAATTCAGAGACATTTTGAACAATTTTAAAGGATAAAGCTGGAAGACAGAGCATTTGCACCCTAAGGCTATGGTTCAAAGCTGCCAAAGCATTACCTGCCTAGAAATCACAAAACAGTTGAAGTATTGTTGTGGGAGTAGGGAAAAAGTGCTTAGATGTATTTGATTTTTACTATTTCTGAGTACACAAAAGATAAAATGTATTGAAATGCAACATTACCATATCATTCAGCGTCTGTGCTCTAAAACCTCTATGGGTATTTATTTATAAGAGAAACAATCATGGAAATATCAAGGGTAAAGAACCTCAATTTTTGCAAATTTTAGAATGTTCTGAGAATTTAAAACTGGGTATTCTTTCTTTAATTCAGAGATGCTTAACCATACAGACAAAGACTGCCTAATGAGTTCGTCTTGAATTTAATGACACAGTTAATAAAATCTCACCCAGTAATGCACACTGTGAAGTTTTCTTTCTGTGAATTGAATTTCTGCATGGTATTCATCTATGAGGCTTCAATGAACTTAGCATTTGTCCCTTGTTTTCTCCGCTAGTTTTTGGAACCATAGGATCTGTCATTCAAGAAGCCTTATTCAAATGATTACTGCTTAATAGTCCTCACAGTGGGGTTTACCGCCAGTGATTGAAATTAAGTGTAGCGTTTTAGCCCATGAAACAACATTTTTCAATCACATCTTCAATACTTTGTTTCTTATGGACCCCTTACTTCTAATATCTTTACAAAGAGGTGATAAAATGCATTTTTTTTTATGGAACCAGAGATCAAGCTCAGGCCCTTGCGCTTGTCAGGAAAGTGCTGGATACACAGAGCCATCTCCCCAGCCCCTATAAAATGCACTGAAGGCTTCAAGAGTCAAGTTTAACAGGATACGCTTTTCCATATTTTTCCATCCAGTCAGATTTCAACCAAAGCAATGATAATATCAAAATACAGTTTTCTTTTATTTTTGTTTTATTGTGAGAAAGCACCACTGTCTATGTAGCACAGGCTGGCCTGGGGTTCCCTATGCAGCCCAGAATGATACCTAATTTCTAATCCTTCCTCATGAAACTCATTAGCAATTGAAGGGCTGGTTACAGGCATGCTCCACTGCATTAGGATGCATCCTGGTTGAACATGGGATCTGATTTGTATTTCGAGCCTAATGTAGCAGGAAAACTTCATATTTGGTTACTTTTAGCTAAGCAGATAAGTCTATCATGGAGTGATAAAATATTATGGAAGATGACAGAGAAGTATTACATAACCCTAGATGTTTACTGCACAACAGTATTGATGTGTTTTCAAGAGATTCCTTTTAATTCCATAGATACAGGCATGACAATGTATGTCAAATAAATTTTAAGCTCTTTAATTAAAACTTTACTTACTACAAGGAAAGATGAATGCAGTGTATTTTTCCCACCTTACCTCTTTTGTTGCTAACTCATCCTTACATTTGGGTAGATATTACTGCTGCTTTTCTAGACAAAGAAACCAAGGAAGGTAAGGTTGAGCTGTCTCAGTGCACACAGCCTATCCATGATTAAGCTGTGCTTTGAACTCCTGCACCTACCTCTGCTGCCATAACCTACATTTTTCATCTCAAAGTATTTTATATCAATCTATGTTGTGACTACGCAAAAACCATGATTAGAATTACACAGAATTATTTAGAATAATTTTGCCAGAATAAATACATTTAAAGTTTATAACGTTTATTCCTGTTACAAATTACAAGAGGTTTTAGTGTCTTATTTCTTTGATTTTCAGTAGATCTCTACACAGGGGACAAAGAAAAAAATGGGACAAATCAAAGAAATGTCGGGCCCAGACTTCTCAAAGGAGGAGCCCAGCAAGGGCTGCATCTCTATTCAGAGAGAAAGGGCGCAGGCCCATGGCACAGCAAAAGTGCAAGGCCTCAGCGTTTTGCTAAGACTGAAGGTGAAATCTGCAGAGCCCTTTGCGCTGTGGCTGCAGGGAGGAACGCCGAGGCCTGTACCCAGTCCTGCTGGACCAGGTGGCTCTGAGCCCAAGGAGCTCGCAGTGCTCCAGGGCAGAGTCCGCTCCTCCGCTCTCCACTTCTACCCTAAGAATTTTTAAATTGGTATGAACTTATGCTAAATTTTCATTTGTGTGTTGATACAGGGTCTCCCTACATAGCTCAGACTTGTAGTGATCCTCCTGTTTTCAGCCTCCCCAGCACTAGGGTTACAGTGTGTCCCAGGGGCGGGGCCACAGTGGGATTTGGGACCAGGGATCAAATGCTGGTCTCTGCCTTGCCAAAGCAGGCGCTTAACGCACTGAGCTATCTTGCCGGCCCAGAATTTTCAAATACATAATAAGCAACTATATTGTGATGTGAGGCACATCCCACACAACTTGTTTATCAATTTTCAGTGTGCAATTTCAATTTCATGAATTTAATATAATCAGAGTTCTAAAAATATTTCCAATCATAATAAACTCTTAATTTTAGAAAGTTTTCATGATACTATAAGAAAATTTCAGTGCTTATTTAAAGATTTTCCAGTTCTTTTTTCTAGTTTATCACTAACCTGCTTTGTGTCACTGTCTTATCAGCTCACATAAATAAAATAATGACATATGTATCCTCTTGTATCCTAACAACTCTCACTGAGCAGAACCGGATAACAATTTGTTAAGATTAGCTTGTTATTATTACTGCATAAATATCTAAAAAAGCAAGCAAAAGTTTAGAATTTTAGTTAATAATTATAGCTACAGTTGAGTGGGGGGATTTAGTTCAATGACAAATGAAAGGTTCCTAGTTCAATTCATGACATTAAAAGAAAAAATTATATGTATTTTACATATAGTTACAGATTTTAGATATACAGTTTACTCTCCAGAGAATTTAGAATAACAGATAACATTCAAATTTAAAGATAAAGTCTGCTTATTGTTTCTCTAATCATGGCCCATAATCAGAATTAGTGAATAATACATTTGATTAAAGAATCCCAAGAAAATACAAATTGATAGTATTGAATGAACAAAAATTACATAAAAGAGAAACTTCCTTTGGGAACTGAGATTACATACATGTATGTATTTATTAGAAATACTTTCTAATTCTAAAACCTTTTCTGTCCACAGTGGTAAATATTATTAGGCTTTTTTCATTATAACATTTAGAGAAAAATCTTTGATTACTGACAGTTTACATTCAAAATTACAGTAACGTTTTTTAAAAAAAAATAGGTGAATAATTTAAAATATGTAGGTGGATACTGGCCTACTGAAAGGAAAAATTAATGCTTACTATTTCTTCTCTTAATTTTTTAAACCAATTTTGCATGCTTATATTTAGAAATCTGAACAAGTAATACAAGAATATGCAATGTAACAATTGCTATGTTGTTGTAACATTGCTTAATTCTTATTATTTTATTTAGTGAAATTTTATATCATTTCAATTTTTTACTACTTTTTATTTTTTAAAATTAAAAATTGCAGGGGCCAGGGAGATAGCTCAGTAAGATAAGCACTTGTCTGGCATGCGCAGGGTCCTGGGTTCAATCCCTGGTATCGCCAAAAAAAACCCCATAAAATTAAATAAATAAATAAAATTTTAAAATGTAGCTG
Source organism: Ctenomys sociabilis (assembly GCA_004027165.1). Classification (NCBI taxonomy): domain Eukaryota; kingdom Metazoa; phylum Chordata; class Mammalia; order Rodentia; family Ctenomyidae; genus Ctenomys; species Ctenomys sociabilis. Next base: position 13,178 of record PVKA01004608.1, read on the forward strand.
CTATCATTGAAAATCAATACTAGCAATCATGTGGTCTGAAGAGACATGCGTTAAATAAAAATAATGGGCAAAGATGTATTGCTTATACAGTTCTTAATTTATAACTATCCAATTATTTTGAGGTTACATTTTTGATAAATAAGGGCTCAAATTACAAAACATGAAAGAAATAAAATGTTACTGACAGGTAAAAAAATATAATAATGAAAAATATTAAAGATATAAAGAGTACAGACATCTAAAAAGCTGGAAATCAAGCTTAGAAGCACTGGCCTTCATTCTGCCTGGAGCCCCCTGGCCATCTCTCCATCAGGCTCCCTGTGGGATCTGCTCACAGGTATGGGGCCAAGGCCTGTGCCCCTGTGCTCATGAGAGCGGAGCCCAAGCTACCCACAGCAAGCAAACAAGGCAGAGACCTCAGGCAGCCACCGGCAGTGGGCCCGTAGAGGGCACCCTAGGTTGAGACCCTGAAATCGTTTTGCCCTCCCAACTCCTGGGCTTATGGTAGTGGGAATGCCTAGAAAGATCTCTTAATACTGGGGGCCGAAGAGATAGCTCAATAGAGCTGGCAAGCACAGGGTCCTGAGTTCAATCCTCATACTGAAAAAAAAAAAAAAATACTGTCAAGGTTATTGTTTCTGATTGTCCAGATAAATAGCACAGAATCCCTCCCATGTCTGCCTGTTCTGTGATCAGAGACTCTGCTGGCCACACCTTGCACTCTCTTTTTGAAGACATAGCTAGGAAATTTTCACATTTACCTTTTTAATTATGAATTCTAAATTTAAATCACTGCTTTTTCTTTACTATGTGGGACTAAAAGAAGCCAGTTCAATATTTTGCTAGCAAGTGGCAAAGCCTTTTTACTGTGTTCTAATATAAGAATCAACACAACCTTGAAGTGCAAAAAGAAAGCCATCAAGAAGAGAAAGCCGATGTTAGCAATGTCACCGTTACTACAAGCAGCGTGGCGGGACACTCTTAAACGTCCCAACTCTTTCTGCGTTACTGAGGCTTTACACTGGGCTGCCACGTACTCATCTAGAACCTTACTACCTCTAGCTCCGAAGTCCGGACTCTTCATATAATGGCAATTAAATTTCGAAAGTAATTTTGCAAGGGGCAAATATTCCAGCTATAATGACAACCATAAGCAAGCAGAGGCAGTAAGAGCTGCATAAACCAAATGGCAGAAGAAATGAGAAATGCGATGGTAGAAGCATTCTTCAAAGATCAAGACTTCATGCCAAAGAAACTAGGCTGAAAAGGCATGCAATTGGCTAGGGTGACCGGTTCTGCAACTGTACCATTTTAGGGGAGAAAATTAAGCAAAGGCAGCAGGAAACCCAGGATATTAAGTATTCCTGGCATTGTTTGGGTTGCCCAGATCTTTCTGTAAGAGTGAATATCTTTTTTCAAATTTAATTTAATTTTATTCTAAAGACTAAAAGCAAAACAATGGTAAACGCAGAAACAGAGTAACATACAGCAATATACATGGTACAAATTTTCAAAGCAAGAATAGCAAATTAACAATGCCTGTGATATAACATATTTTATCCTAGAATCTCTTGTTCAGATTAACAGATATAGGTTTGCAAGGTTGGACAAATAATTGAACATCGATGATTGATTTCAATGAGACTTAAATTTTTTCTTGTCTTTTTTACTTTTTAAATTTATGTTAAAGAGTGCAATCATGACTGGTAAGACATTAGAAACAGAAAACATTTAGAAGCTGGGCGTGGTGGTACAGGCCTGTAATCCCAGCACTTTGGAGACTGAGGCAGGAGGATTGTTGTGAGTTTGAGACCAGCCTGAGCTACAAAGTGAGCTTAAGGCCAGCCTGAACTGCATAGTGAGACCCTGTCTCAAAAAGACAAAAAAAAAAAAAAAAAAGAAAACATTTAGAAGAAGATGAGAGTTATTCAACTGTGGCTTTTGAATTGCTCTTTTCTGTCTTCAATGCAGTTGTTCAAATGGCCGATATTAGCATATAGAATTAGTCAAAGTGAAAACTTTAAACATTAATTGCTATTTTCAAAGAACTGATGGAATGTTTTCTATTTCTCTTTCTTTCTTTCTTTCTTTCTTTCTTTCTTTTTTTTTTTTTTTTTTTTTTTTTTTTTTTTTTTTTTTGTCTTTTTGAGACAGAGTCTCACTACGCAGTTCAGGCTGGCCTTAAGCTCACTTTGTAGGTCAGGCTGGTCTAAACACAAGATAGTCACTCTTCAATGAATAACAAATGCTGGAGAAGCTGAGGAGAAAAAGGAACCTTCTGCACTGTTGATGGGTTAGCAGACTGGTACAACCACTGTGGAAATCAGTGTGGAGATTCCTTCAAAATTCTAAAACAATTCTCATTCTTCCACAGAAGTAGGTCAGGAATAAATGAGATGAACTTTTTACTTGCCTCAATGGAGATATTTAATATCCATATGGCTGTTGTTCGGGGCTCATCTATGCTGGGAGAGAATCCTGAGCTGCCTGGCATTGGGGTTGTCAGTTAAAATAGTCAAAATGAGATTAAGACCCTGAGGGTTTCTTACTGGATGGTACTGGAAAGAATCCAAGAGAGAAAAAATGCCAAATCACCAGCCCCATGTTCTTTTATTAATGATACAGCATAGGAATCTTCAGGTGGACCACATCAGCTAAGAGCCAGAAGGAGTCTTCACAGCGGAGAAATCTTAGCAAAGAGTGCAGCAACTCTGCAGACACTGAAGTCTGGACAGATACTGAGTCCTGAGGAAGTCTCCTGTGTAGTCACCCTTCGTCCTTCTGAAGGGTTTTGAAGTATTAAAGTTTAAAGGAAAGAGTAAATCTAAGAAGAGTATAAAGAAAAATAGAGAGAAATGTTGGAACAAAAGAAGTAGGAAAACACTCCATGCATGCAAGGTGAATGACTGCAATGGACAGAAGGCAGTGCCAACAAGGCCAGTGGTCACCATGGTCTTACCCCTCATTCTGACACAAAACTGCTCTGTGCAGTTGGCTGTGATGGACAGGTAACCAGAATGGACAGGCCAGTCTCAGTGCCCCAGCTGCTGCATTTGTCCCTAATCTCATACCTCAAAAGCATGGTAGGGGTCTTCAATCCTTCAGGAAATTCCTTTCAGGGACTGTAGTATGCTAGCTGCTCACCATGTCTGGGATGGAAAAGGTAGGGTTTCCTCAAGAGAGACATGTGATTAAAAAAAAAAAAAACCCTTTGAAACTGCCTAAGGTCAGAAGTGAAAACCCTACATAGGCTTCTAACCAGCAGCAGAAATCATAAATTATATACAGAGCGGAAAAAAAGTGGCAATGAATATTGTATTTGCAGTGAAGAGCAGCGTAACAGCTTCATCTCCAGTCCACAACTCTGCAGGACTCTTTGCTGTGCAGCCCATGAATGTGAAACCATTTGCTGTCTGAAAAGCCACCTGATAGCCACCAGCACAGGCAGGTCAGAAACAGGACAGGGTGAGCTGTCGCTGTCCCTTACACTAGTCTCCCACTTTTACTTCCACAGCAAGATAGTAAGTGTTGCAGTGATTGGTCCTGGCATTTTGGGCTTGCCATCATGACTGTATACTGGAACACACAAGAAGCTCCTCACAATGCTATTTAAGTTTTCTTCAGAGATATTAAAAACAATTGACAATCACTCAGGTGAATTTCCTGTCTTCATGAAGAACATGAGTGTGGAGAACGCCCTTTCAGCATGCTAGGTGATCAACAGAAGCAAGTAACGAGATGTGCTCGTCCTGAGAGGTACAGAACACAAGCACAAAGCCACTGCAGAGCAGATGATTTATGTCAGAAATGTAATGAAGGAGAATGCAGTGCTTTTCCATAATTCTGATTGAAGTATATGATCTAAAGGCAGTATTGCTCATCTATAAAATAGGGGAGTCCTCTGTGGATGAGTGTGAATTTCTGAGCTCCTCACTCTGTACAGTGGAAATTGCGGTATCCCATGGCTGTCCTGGTTGCCTACCCAAGGTGATTCTGTAAGGATGTGAATTTTCTTTATTATTTACTGTGGTTATTTCAGTGAGACCAAATGTGTGTGTGTGTGTGTGTGTGTGTGTGTGTGTGTGTGTGTGTGTGACTAGCCTGCATTTCATTTAGTGCAAAAATATGTTTAGGACAATTCAACCTGGAACAGTCAAAAGATTAAAATTATGCTCCAGACACAGTGCACACAGCTGTCTTCCCAGTGCTCAGGAGGTAGAGGCAGGAAAATTGGCTCAAGTTCAAGGCTAGCCTGAACTACACAGAGGCTATATCTTAAAAAAATAAAATTATATACTGGAATAGTAGAGATATGAAATGATTACAAGATGTATCCTGGGTGCAGCAGTCTTGGAAGGAGTGGGCCACAGCCAGGAGGACGCACCGAGTCCCTGGACAAAATTTAAAAAGAAGAGGCAAGACAGGGAGGTCTCCTTCACCTGGAAGGGGAAGCCAAAGGAAATTAATTATTGTACCATTTCAGAAGGTCTTAAATTAGCTACAGCAAGTAAAACAGATACAAATGGCAGTTGTTATGAGGCTAAGGTCCACAAAAAGAAAATAGCATTGTACAGGACTCACAGGATTTCGTAGTTAATAAATTCTGTTCTGGCAGTTACTTATATCAATATGTTGTACAAGCACATATAATTATATACATACTCATACTTATACATGAGCACTCCTAAGTTTTATAATGAGATCCGTTCAAAACAGCAGTTTCACACTCTGCTGTGGTGTTTGCACTTGCTGGAAGAAGCTCTAATGGGTGCGTCATCCTTGCTGGTCATCTGGACTGTTATGATCCAGGGATATCCTCCACACTTAGGTGCTTGGGTGCGTTTATTGTCAACATTCAAAATTCCTCAAACAGCTGATATATCCCAGCTCTCCCAGACTCACTGTCAGAAAATGAGATGGTGAAATGCCCATCTCAGCTTTTGCAAGTGACATCCTGCGAGGAAGTCCAGCAAGTAAGTGTCACCACCCAGATGTGTCCCAGGGATGATTTGGATTTGACGGAAGTCTTCTGCCTACTTCTCCACCACAACTTCTAAAGCTACCAGCACATTGTTATGATAAATTAAGCTACAATACATAATGTGAGTGCATTCTAAATTGGACTCATATTCAAGTTTTAATTTGGCAGATAATGCATCTTAAATAATAGTAAAACACAGGTGAAATTTTTTGGTGATTATTAAACATGGTAAAAGGCATTCCAAGGCATAAAGGAGTAGGGAAAACACTTCTCATGATTAAGAAATACGATTTTATATAAATTCTGTATAAAAATAAATTAACAGATAGTTACTGTTCAACTACAGTGCACAATATTTCCTTTAATTAAGCACTCAAAACTTTCTCTGATGTTTTTATCCCTTTCCTCAACAATTTTAACAAAAAACTGTGAGATGGTACTGTTTTCATGTTGGACTTCTTGTCCTTCTACTTGTGTTCATGTTTTAAACCTCAACAACTTCCTTAATTACTGATTTCTGTAAGCTGTTACAATTCTCATATTCTAAGAAATACCTAAAGAAGCATAGCATTTATGTGAGCCCTTTTAAAATTTGCTTACATCTCTCCAAATTTCTTCAAATAAGAAACTCTTGATCACTACCTGCTTACTTCTCTTTCAGTATTTTTCCTTTAACATCTAAATATTACTTCTAGCCAATTGACTTCATAATGCTATTATCTTGTAAATCTGGTAATATAAAAATTTAGAAAATTATCACATTTCAAATATTTATGATATTGAATAATGTCTTAGCACATCTACTTTATCTTTTTTTTTTTTATATTTTAAGAAAGGGTCTACAGGTTACTCAGGATCTCACTACTAGATTGGACTCATAGTGATCCACCTGTGTACAGCCTCCCAAGAGCAGGGATTACAGGTGTGTGCATCCACGCCCAGTATCAGTTGCCCTCTCAGAGCCCCCCAGGGGACAGAGCCAGCATGACAGCCCCAGGGATTGAACCCTGGCACCCGCATTCAGGTACTTTAATCCGCTGAGCTATTTGGCCAGCCCTACTTTTTTGAAAATAATGTTTTTCGTCCTCATCTTCATTATATGTTAACCTCCTTGCTTTATAGGTAATCTTCCCTTTATTTATCATTAATAAAATATGGCACCTTTGCTTTCTATTCCAATTCTGGCCATTAAAATCAATCAGTTTATTTGCCTCTGTTAAAAATACTCAACAAGGGGTCACTTATGCCTCAAATTCTGGAAGATATTTCAATATCACTGTTTCATTTATCCCTTTGGATAAACACTCCTTAAATTATATTTCAAGCTAGACTCCGGATATTTTTCTTGTGTCACCAACCTTGGCCATATTATTGCACTCTTCTATTTATTTCCTTAAGTTTAGGGCAAAGTTGAATTCAGACTATTGAATTTTGTAATGGATATTTGGTTCCAGAAGGCAAGAAAATGAGGCCATTTTGGTATTATTTAAACCCATAAAGCACTATTTACCACACTAAATAAGGCACACAAGTTTTGTACCCTTACTTCAATATTCACTAAGCTGAGACTCTGAGAAGTTTAAAGCTTCTCAGGCAAGAGGTCAACTGCGAATCATGCTGCTACCATAGATGACAGGCTGTTTTTCTCTTCTTATTTGGAACGCAGTCTCTGTTCTTGGCTTTTAGCAGTGTGACAACAAAACAAGAAATATTTGCTTCAAAAGGTCATCGCAAGCAGAGTGAATGATCACAAAGCCATCTACGTTAAGTTCAGAGATAACAGTAACCTATTTGTGGGAAACTTTTTAAACCATTTTACAGACCCTTTCAGCACACTGTATCTATTCATCTCCTCTTTCACTCCATGTCAGGATAAATTTAAAAATTTAAAACTTTACTTCCAGCTTTCTTTCCTCTGTGTACATGATTTCTCAAATAATGTTATGATTACATAGTATGTATCAAGAATTTCCAAGTATTTTACATTGGATCAAGTATGCATATAATTGAAATCAAGAAACACTTTCATTCGCAGAAGTAAACCATGTTTAACATCCAGATCTATGAATGTCTTAGATATTTCAAATAAGTAAGTTTAAGACTTCTACTGAAACCTGTCGTAGGTGACATGTTCTCCAGCAGAATTTGACGAAACCACTTTTTAGTGTTTCCTTTTCTGATACTATCTTTTTTACAGTTTTTAATTTTCTTATTATACATGCATTAAAGTAGAAAACTGAGAATTCATTTTCAGAATCACTTCTCCCCACAAAGATCAAACTTTCGGTTCCTACCGTATTTGCTGATGAACACTCACCTGTGAATTTCTTCATAAATTCATTTTGACAGTGTAGAGCTAGTGTTCTTGTTTTTCTTTTCAGAAAAGCTGAACTTGAGCAGCGGGCATCTGTTGCAGCTCAGCCTTCTCAGCACATGAGCCTCATCGTGCTATCATACTTGCCTGGTTACGCTTTCTCTTGTTCTTCAGGCCCATGTCAGGTTTGCACAGAATTTGCGATGAAAGCTCTGGGCATTTCTGAGGCAACATTTTTCTTACTATCCTTTAGGTATTCTTAGTGTCAGAAGACTATAACGTTGTTGAAATCCTATAATTTTGTTTAGTAAAATTTGGTATTGTTCCTAATTTCTTTTTTACTATCTTTAAAATTCTTTTAAAGAAAGAATGTTTAAGAAAAATTAAAATATATTTAAAAAATAGGAATAAACAATTACATATTTTTACACAGAAGTTTAGAAATTTAACCACATACAGCATTGTAGCAGGACAGTCCTACAACTTTTTTTCCTGTCTACTGCCTTCATTCACCACCCCCCCCTTCTTTTTTAAACAAACATCTACCCAAGAGACAGCACAGCAGCAACTGGTGAGTCATGACAAGCAGCACGTATTAAGAGGACCAGAGTGACAACATTCCAAGCATGACCCTACTTTTACACATTGCAATCTTCAATGCAATTGCTTAGTTCCCAGGTATCCACATATTTAGTCAGGAAAATCCTTTCAATTAACTGCTAGCTTTGAAAATTGTCTAGATTCTCAGAATCATTGCCTTACCCATCTTGTACATATAAATGTATGGATTTTCCTCTGTCATGTTTCCTAGCTTTTTTTCTTGTTCTCTATTCATTGTCTAATCCTCAAGTTCTCACTTTTAATTGTGTTATACCTTTCTATTTTTATTTCTCCTTTTGAGTTCTTATACTAGGGAGTCTATATGATATTTACACATGTGGATCTGGTTTGTTCACTTATGAGTATATCTTCAAGTGGCATCCACTTAAATATGAAGACTTCGAGTTTATCATTCTTCATAGCTGTGTAATATTCCATTGTATAAAAATACCACATCTTTTTCATCCATTCCTCAGGTGATGAGCATTTTCATTGTTTCCTATATTTGGCTGTCACAAATTGTGCTGCTATAAACATAGGTACATGTATATCATTATGATATGATGTTTTCAGACTTCTGGGAAAATTTCCAGTAGAGCAATAACTGGTTTGAATGGGATTTCCAGGGCTAGTTTTTTAAGGAGTCTTGACACTGATTTCCATAATGGTTGCGCCAGTCCACATTCCCACCAGCAGTGGAGAAGAGTTCCTTTGTCCCCACATCCTCTCCAACATTTGTTGTTGATTGATTTCTTTATGATAGCCATTCTTTCTAGCCTTTCAAGGTCAGTGATGACTCAGGACATAGGAGAAACTGTACTACAACATCATGTAACTCAGTTGTGTCCCAAATTTTCTGATGAAGGAGATTATGAGGCCACAGAGGAAAGTGATCAATGATGTAGTGTGTGATTAAAGAGAGTCACATGGAGAGAAAAACATTCTCTCAGGCTTTCACAGAGAGCATGTTGGTCAAGCAATGGCCATGACTCATCTACATGCCTGACACTGACAAAGATCTACAAACTGTGGTACAGGGTTACAGGATAAATTGTGAGGGGATTTGATTGATCTTATCAGATACAAAAGTTACATTTCTTATTATATAGGTATTGCTTTATCCTGGTCTTAACCATTCAGCAAAAATGTATAAAAATAAGGTATATAAAGTAAAGCCATATTAATATGCTGAGCTATGAAAAGGTCAAGTAAACAACTTCTGACATTGCTAGTCTTATGGAAAACACATTACTATTATGGACTACTGGACTATGTTGGGATATTTTGCACACCTATATATTTCACGCACCTATAATATTTAAATAACAAAACTAAACAAAAAAGAGGATACAAATGAACATCCATCTTGTATCTGTATATTCAAAATAGTTAGGATAGATACATGGCTACATTCTTTTAGTTCAATGAATAGAAAGATTCGTTCCAATCATGTTTATAAGCAAGATATCAAGTCTGCATCTTGTACAATGAATAACCACTAAGCAATGTATTAATTATTGAAAAAAAGAAAGAGTGTCGGCTAGTGAGACAAATTGGAAGGCTAAGTGCCTGGCTGGCAAGCACAGGTACCTGAGTTCAGTTCCCTGTACCACGTGCTCTGCCGATCCTGGAACCCCAAGTGTCTCAAGCCAGCCACCAAACCTGGACATGGTGGTTCACATCTGTAATCCTAGCTCTGGGGAGGCTGAGACAGGAGGATCACTAAGCATACAAGCTGTATAATGAGACCCTGTACCAAACAAATACTTAAAAAGGAATATCGTACATTAAACTATGAAAGTACAAGGGATGGAGGAGCTTATGAACATTGTGGATTTATTTATTACATGTAATAAATACTTAGAATGTTTAACAAATTTTCATGTTAAAAATACAAAAATCAGCCTTGGTTCTGTGATTAACATTTTATATATTACTTCAGAAATTGCTTTCCTCAGTATGTATGCTTTTATATACATATATAAATAAATGCATATATATGTGTGAATGTGCAATTTTTTATAGCTTATAAATTAAGTGTATGTTAACATTACAACAAAATTATTGCAATTTTTTACCATGAAATGATTTGTGCTCAATATGTTATCATTAATAAATATGTTATTCTATTTAGTAATACTTCATACATGTAGCACTAAGTAATTGTTTCTATCTACTCATTTTTAATTCTCTCCCCCAGTTTCTTTTTTTATATATAGAACCCTGAAGAACATGCTTGAACACAAATCCCTGGCTTCTACCACTACTTTTCTAGCAATAGTCCTAAGAAAATAAAAATGAGCAGGCCGTTCAAATGACTTTTTTATGGGACAAATAAAGATGGCTGTATAGTATTGGTGAAATGGAAGATTTTAAATACTGGACTACTAATATTGCTTTTCAATGAAGAATTAAAAATTCTTAGTGGCTGTATTTTAGTGTAGACACATCCTTCTTAAATATCCGTGACCATGCCTTTTGGTTGCCTTTTCTCAAGATTGCTGATAAATGTTTCTTATATTATATCTTATTTTAGATCCATCTAATCAAGAGGCTTTATATTTAACATAAATACCTAAGATGAGTCAGAATATACTAAATCATGTACATGCAGTGAAACTTTGGAAGTTATATTCATATAATTATTGATTTATTAAGATACATCAGTAACTATATAGTAATAATTTATACCAAGTAAATTTTAATCATATTTCTTTAAAATTATTTTTAGAGAAAATGAACAGGAAGAAATATGGCAAACTAGACTGTAGCTAGAAAAGTCTCAGATGTATTTAAAACTGAGAATTTATTAAAAATTCACATCTATATTCATTCACTAAGAAAATACGTATTTTTAAACATTTTGGTCCTACTGAAAAAGGAAAAAATCAAGACTGTTCTAGTGAGATTATGTTGAATTTCTGTGCATTTGTCTGTAATGGTAAGAGACATAATGAGGTTAACAAATGCTGTTATAGTGACCATTGCTTCTTCAGAAAATAAAGATAATATTCATTGTTTGTTAGCAGTATGGTATCAGTTTGAAGAAGAGATAGTAATAATTTATAAAGTAATAGCTTCTATCAACCTGTTATTAGTTAATATATTATTATGATGTGATACATTGATGCATTATATATATATATATATATATATATATTTCATTGTAAGAAAAATACTTTAACCTCAGTGAAATATATTCATTATTCCCTCTACTGCTAATGAAACTAGAAAATGTTAAAATAATAAATCTGTGACTGATGACAAATTATAGTGCATTTTTATAATAGTATCTAATTTAAAATTCCTGCTTTATAATATTTTAAAGTTTAATGAGATTGATTATAAATAATATATTCTTCAGCATGTTGAGCTGTGGAAATTCAAATTTAATGTATTTCCTAGCAAGTGTACATTATTCACCTCTATGGATCTGTGAAACATTAGAAAATGTGTACCACTATTTAGGCATGAAACCCAAATTGGTAGGACTCATTCACTTTTAATTGCATGTTTAGCCATTTCAAGGTATTGCTAGTAAAAATATAGATGAATCACATTCTATATTTTCATCAGGAAAAGGGAATTTAGAACGTGATGTAAAATGGATGAGAATACAAAGATGTCATAAAAAGATCTCAAATTGTTGCACAGATGTGTACTGAAAATATACGTGGCATCTGTAACATATGATTTGTACAGTTTTGATATCAGAGTAAACAAAAGGTAGTTAGAAGAAATGGTAATTGGGAAATATGCAGGATTTTAAGCAATCTAAGTTCTGTATCCATAAGATATTCATTTCCTCCCTCTTCTCAATCATAGCTATCTCTTCTGCAACTTTGTTTAATTGTGCAGAAATACTTAAGATTGACAGCAGTTGAAATATAGGGTTAGGTGTTTTAATTACACGGGAAAAGAAATCAGTGCTTAAGCAGTTTGCAAAAATGTTCCAATTTAAACAATAAAACATAGGCATGTATCAATGATTTGGGCTACACTTTGACCAAGTAAAATCATGCATTGGTCAGATATCATTAAAGAGCACAAGCAGGAGTAAGGTAAGAAATGAGTTTCCAGAGTCTGAACCATGGGATAATGAGAGATAATACATCGTAAAGAAGTATATGATGCTCACGAATGCCCTTGTTGTATAGCACATCTGTGCGTAAAAGCTATCTTTATCTATTATATAATTGACTTGTCATCAAATTGACTTTGCCAATCCAAACATACTGGAGTGAGTACTACGGTATGGGAAAATTATTTTAACTATATGGTTCCATTAAAAACGTGGCTTTCAGAGACAAATAGCTAAGCAACATTCATTCCTCCAAGTTATAATGCTGTCTCCTTATACAGGTTGAAGTGGCATCTTTGTTAAGATGCTGACCACAGAATTCCCTTTGGAGAAAAATGTAAACCCACATACATCCTCCTCTTAGTCAGTGCATACCGTGGTGTTGTTGGTACAGCGCATCAATGATTGATGAACCATTAAGTACTAATACTGAGGTGGTCTTCATTGTAATTTTTCTAAGATTTTAGTGCTTAAGCTAAAAATATTAAGAAGTGGGATCACATACCTTTATGGAAGACTGTTCCGATCTCTTGCTTGTGTGGCATCACCTTAGTTGACAGTGACACTCCTTCTATGCATGGGTGCTCACATCTGTGGACAATGCCCTGGATTTTCTTATGACGCAGTGTATCTAATTCTGACCAATTGACTGACCACATACACTGTTCAGCATTTCGTTGCTGCCAGCCCCTGGGTCATCACTTGGGCAGTATTTTAATATGCTAACCCAAGAAATCTAAGATTTAATTCAGTCTCCATCAAAATCCCCATGGCAAATTATTATTTATATAATAATCCCAGTTTTTCAAGAAATCTTATTTATTTTTTCTTTGTCTTTTTTGTTTTATTGTCAAGAGAGTATAATGACTGATATGACACTAGGAACAGTACACATTTAGCAGACCAAAATGAGAGGCATTCAGCTATGGGTTTTGTATTACACATTGCCGTCCTAAACGTAGTTGATCACAGACAACAGCATACAGAGTTAGTAAAAAATGAATAAATAATAGTGAAATTTACGTAGATCTAGAAAGGAGCATGAATAAGCCAATCAATCAAAAAAAAAAAAGAAAATAAAAAAGCTGAAAATACCATTCTTTCAGATGGCAAAATACATCACAAAGCTGTTGTCCTCCAAACAGTATAATGTCAGTAGGAAGAAGCACACACTGCTGGAACAGAATGGACAAGTGCAAAGCAAATCCACCCATGCACAGCCACCCCGGGCAGATTCTGCCGCACATACATTGCAGGTATTATCTGATATAGAAGGTCTGCTGTAAGATACATTATCAAAATGAATAGTCTTTCCAATGTATGACAGTGGAAAAATGTATGTCTTCATGAAAAGGAGTAAAATCAGGCCCTCATTTTAGATGATACATTGAAATCAGCTGAGCATCAGTGAGTTAATTACCTCCACAGAAGACCTCATACTGTACCACTTTGAGAAGGAGACTTAGTGGAAGGAATTATGACTGGTCTGAGCAGTGATTTTGTGGGTGTGACACCCACGACACATATAAGCAAGAAAAGAAAAAGTGAAATAACATCAAACTAATAAGCTTTAAATAGCTATAAAGATAACGACAGAGTACAGGCTGGGGAGATAGGTCAGTGGCTTAAGTACCTGTGTGGCAAATGCAAGGTTCCGAGTTTGATCCAGGGTATCACAAGAATAAATAAACAAATATAATCATAGAGTAAAAAAGGTACATGTTGAAGAGAATGAAATATTTATCATTTATTTATTTGTTTGCTTATTTATTTATTTACTTTTCACAGGGTCTTGCTATGCAGCTCAGACTCAGTGAATTTGTATCTGTCTCCCCAGCTGTGGGATTATATTCAGGGGTCACCACAGCCTGTGGAACTGAACAATGGTAGCTATGTTACGTGATGCTATCTTCAAATCAGGGGTTTACATTGCCAGATATAAGCATGCAAGATTGGTTTAAAAGGAGATACAAAATAATACCTGGGGAGTGAACCACAGTTCTGGCCTTGCATGACAGGTTCATAAACCCCCAAACCATCTCCCCATACCCAGAATAATCTATTAACTTTAAAACTTCTGGTATGTTAATAATAGCAACTTACATATTTCTAAGAAATTAGAAAACTATTATAATCTAAACAATTATTGGTCCATTGTAAGACCCATATATGGATGGATCAGTATAGAACAGAGAGCCCAGAAACAAATCCATGCAAAGCAGATGAATTTCACATAATCATTCTTTAGAAAACAAAGACAAATGTCAAGAAAAATAATATATGGTCCCAATTATGTAGTGATCTAGTTAGGCCAATTTAAATTTAAAATCACAAAATTAGGACAAAATTATGACTGTGTTAACTTTATTGAAGACAGAACATGGAGAGGGGGTGGCTGTGCCTTCCCGGATGCTATGGAGGCCAGGATAAGTTCCCTCAAAATGCATTTCTTGTGCTTCAGGACTGCTTTGGGTAAAAATTTGTGGAAAATAGCCGATGCAAAAAGGTGTGCCCATCTTCCCTTTTTCTTTCTGCAGGCAGAAGATTAAACATTCTTATGTGAAATATTCTTTTATCTAAACCAGGAAAAGAGAAATATATCTAGGGAAGGAAATGTAGCCAAAAGAACTGTGAAAACACAAAAGCTTAGAATAATCTTTATTTTCCTTCAGTCTCCTCTTATAATTTTGTTATTTTTCTACACTTTTTTCCCTTTATTCCATCTTTTTTTTTTTTTTTGTCTTTTTGAGACAGGGTCTCACTGTGTAGTTCAGGCTGGCCTTAAGCTCACTTTGTAGCTCAGGCTGGTCTCGAACTCACAACAATCCTCCTGCCTCAGCCTCCCGAGTGCTGGGATTACAGGCATGCGCCACCACGCCCGGCTCCTTTATTCCATCTTAAACAAAATCACTTGCTTTTGGCTTCTGCTTTGAATGTTCATTGTCTTATTGGGGCTTTGATGTCAGGTAAAATTTGTGTGCTCCTCCCGGTTAATCTATGCCAATTTAATCCTGCGGTCCAGCAGCATAGCCTAAGAGAATAGTATCAACATCATCGGTCAATTATCAATTTTCTTTTCAATTTTACCTGAATGGCACATGCATAACTAGTTCCTTTATGATTTCTGGATCAACTGTATTAACATTTCCATTTTGAAAAGCTTTTTCTGTGTGTCCCAGATGAGCTGGGAGCATTTTATCATTGCATTAGTCTCCGATAATTTTGATTCTGAAAGAGATTAACACAACTGGCAAAGTTTGAGAAAAGTGGGTATTGTTGCAGATGTGAGACTCACATCAACTATGTGGACACCTGTACACTTTGGGGTCCCTATCAGATAAAGGGGGACAGCATCCTTGCAAGTCGGAAGCACATTCCAGAGCTCAAAGCTGTGTGTCTTAACAGAGCAGGGTGAAATTTTGTTTATGGCTTCTGCCTACATGGTCATTTCAAATGTTATGAAAATTTCTGCTAAATCATTAATACTCGATTAATGTTATTATTTTTAGAAGAATACCAAATAGTGAAAAAAGCATTAGAAATAATATATAATATCATTAACACAATAATAGGAACTGAACAATGGTAGCTATGTTACGTGATGCTATCTTCAAATCAGGGGTTTACATTGCCAGACATAAGCATGCAAGATTGGTTTAAAAGGAGATACAAAATAATAAGAACAAAAAGGTATAAGATTATAAAAGAAAAAATAAGAATAAAAAGAAAAATATTCAGCATTAACTGCTGTTTTCAAAAGACCAGCATATATATATATATATATAATATATATAAATACATATATAATACATATATATATGTTATATATATATATATATAAAAATTTCAAATTTTCCCTTGTATTGTTCTTTTTTTTCTCATCCCAGTTTTCCCATTGAACAGATTATTTCCTTTTCATTAACTTTTATAGACACCTTGAAAAATGATATCTCTGTTGAATCTTTATATCATCACTCTACATAAATCATGCCTAGCTAACCATTTATATCAGATAGTCTAAATGCCTTGCATTAAAATCCAAGTGAGGGGCCTGGGGAGATGGCTCAGTGGAATGAGTTTAGTTTCCCTGACAAGCACAAAGGCCTGAGTTCAATCCCTGGTTCCTAAAAAAAAATAAAAAAAAAAATAATAATAATGAATGCAAATGAAAGTGTATGTCCTACTGCCAAAGGAAGCTGTGGAAGTGAGAATTCATGAGCGTCCACCCATGAGAACAGGACATGTGATCTTAGGGCTTAGAATGAAATTAATTTTCTCCTTTAAATTGAGAGTTCACAGCTCTAACCCTCACTGCCTAGGGAAGATTTCACGTGAAAGGCACCATCTTGGAAGCAGAGCACACGCCCTCACAGATATCAACTCTCCTGGCAACTTGATTTCCTAGTTCCATGAGCTGTGAGTAAAATAAACAAACAAACAAAGGTGTTGTATATTAATTACCTAATTCAAGGCATTTTGTTGTAACAGCAAAAATAAACCAAGATAATGAAATTTATGTTTGAATGTTGTAGTAACACATCTTGCAAAATTTGTAGCACATTCTGTTTGGAACTCATAGGAAATTTCCACGAAGATGAAAAAGAAATGCAGTATTTTATAGTTATATAATCCTCTTCCATCATGTGTTGGTTACATTTTGGTTACATTTTTATGTATGCAAGAATGTATACATGAACCTATGTTTTCTTATTTGACAAACTGAATTTGATATTAACAGTTCTTGCTTTTAAAATGTGTCGTGTATAACTATAAAAGACAAGGAAGATATGCTTAACAGAAATTATGAACATGTGAAAGTATGAGACCCTAAGGTGCTTCTCCTTCCAAGGAAAATATTTCATAGCACAACAGAAAAGGTGCCTTCGTGTTTCTTGCAAGGGGATCGATCCTGAACTGAGACACAGCTGATGAACTGCAGGATCACAATGATCACCCTGCAAACCCAGGAAAGAAGCAAAAGAGTACAGACGTGGAGGCAGCAGGAAGGGTCCACGAGGCATCTTCCCACAGCATAAGCCTACTGCCTGATTTCCACATCAGAAGGAGGAGCAACCCCTGACTCTTTGAGTTTTAATCCAGAATTAGAAACTAGGCGGGGCTGTCCAAATAGCTCAGCGGATTAAAACACCTGCAAGTAGGCACAGGGCCAGGGCCAATCTCTGAGCCTGCAGTGCTGCCCCGCCCAGAGGGCACGCCGGAATGGCAATTGAGACTGGGCAGGTCGGCGCGAGCCTGTAATCCGGGCTCTTGGGAAAGCGGATGCATCACTATTAGTCCAATCTGATAGTGAGACCCTGAACAAGCTGTAGACGCTTTCCTGAAGTACAAAAAAAAAAAAAAGAAAGAAAGAAAAGAAAAGAAAGGGAGGGAGAGAAGGAGGGAGGGAGGAAGGGAGGGAGGGAGGGAGGAAGGAAGGAAGGAAGGAAGGAAGGAAGGAAGGAAGGAAGGAAGGAAGGAAGGAAGGAAGAGAAAGAGTAGAGGGGAGGGAAGGGAAGGGGAGGGAAGGAAACTAGGCACTGTGTAACAATGACTATAAAAGTAACAAATCTATTTTAATGCTACAGGTCAAATATTTTAATTATCTGGAATATCAGCTCAACATATATAATTATATCGTAAGTAAGTAAATACAAGAATAGTGCTTTGCTACATTAATTACTTATAAGCTTAAGGAGACTGAGGAAAATAGTATATAATTTATCAAGCATTGTGTCAACACTTTGTATACTTTTCATAATCTTTTTCAGAAAGAAAAAAAAAACCCTCATATTGTTTACGCGTCAGAATACTACTGAATTCAGCTGAGATACACGTGTCCAAGTATTGCCTGACACGGAGTAAAAGTTTCGAATGCCATCTTAAGGTTTGGGTGCTAGTTGTATAGCACTAGAGGCAGGTTCCTGGGTTCTTTTCAAAATATGTCATTAGTGAAGGTGCTAAAAGTCTTGCTTACTGAAAAAAAAATCCATTCGTTTAATTAATGCCTGAAATTGCATTTGCTACAATCGTTCTGAGCACTCAGCACTGGAGACAACCTTTCTATAGAAGGATCCATTTGAAAGGCAGCTGTGTCACTTTGGAGAACAGAACGGTGAGCCATCAGTGCCATTAACATATTTGTGTGTGCTATTGTTTGTGTTAACAAGCTGTTCTTTAGAGACAGGGGACCTGTGGAAATTGCTGGTGGGGCAGCCATGTATTTAAAGGGCATTACCAGAAAGTCAGTATATCAATATTTTTTTTCATTTATTTTTATTTTATTAAAATACAAATGTCAATCAGACAGTTTCAAGACACCTTAACCATACACGTTCGATGAATTAATACATTGCGAACTA